>JANIJG010018103.1:16605-63872 GCA_024611175.1 Megaceryle torquata
TTTTATTAATTACCCCAAACACTTTTCAAACACCAAAAATATCCTTCAAAACCCCTTCCGAAAAAGTTATTTTACAATTTCCTTTGCCCCCTTCCCCCCCCCCCCCCCCCTTCCCTGAGGGCATATTTGTCTTCTTTATTCTTCCAAGATCTCCTTTGTCTTCTAAAAGTTAAGAAAGGCAATTGCTAATGATTTGGAGACCGCTTTCACTGGCTTTACTTAAAAGCCAAGGGGTCAATTTCATCATGTCATACTGACAAACAAAATATCTATATCATATTTATATATCCTTTAAAAATGATATGTCTTTTCCTGTCCTTTTTCTAGTCCCTGTTTCATGCTTAGTGTTTTTAAAGACATAATCACAATTAGTCTGCATTTAGTGAAGACAAAGGTAAAGAAGCTAATGATACCACAGTCCTTAACCGTTGAATGGTCTCTGATAACGTTTCTTACTGTTCCTTGCTTTCTTTTTATTTATACTATATTTTTATGCATTATTTTCTTACTACTTTTTAAAATCCTGTTAATTAAAATGCATCTTGCACAATAATCATACTGATTTTACCACTATGGCTATTGCTAATGCCTTACTTATCTTCACTTTTATTTTCTTTACAACTTTTTTTGCATGTTTCCATTTTGATTTCAGGTCATCCATTCATAGTAATTTTATATATATATATATATATATACACTTTTAAATATTTTTTTAATATCTGGATAATTTTATCCAGAGTAATTACTGCAGTCTAACAGTAACTGGTCACCTTTACTATCTTTCTTAATTCTCTGATTATATTCCTGATACTATCTTGAACACTTTCACAAGTTTTCCTGAATTTATTTTTTTTAGAAATTCTATTCCTTTATTTTGTGCTTTACATCCTTTTTTGTTTGTTTGCTTCACAGTACTTAATTATGTCATTTAATAATGACAACAACCTAAATTCTCATCTATTTGTATATTTTCACACAAATATCTCTTACAAGAAAAACTAGGATAGTTTCCTATATTACTATTTCATTCATTTACCTTCTTAAATAAAATTTCTACCCATCACAGCTCAAATCAGACAGACAGTGAGTTCAACCATGCTATCTTTGTTTGTCTATGAGGAGTTTCACAGTCGTGAAGGACCTGGAAGTACATGGTGGGTGATGATGAAAGATAGTGAAGTACAGTGTGTACCTCAAGGAAATTTAACACTGGATGAGAATACTGGATTCAAAGCTGTATATTAATTGCATAATATTAACAGTATTCAGTAAGTGACAATATCATGGTGATGACAGGAGCTAGCCTCATCAAGTGGCATCCACTAACCTCCTGAGATCAATCTGCAGCCTGTGAGCATGAACTGTGATGAATTTAATCTTTCCCATTCTGAAAGACTGTTACAATAGATGGAAAATCTACAATCATTAATTAAATGAAAATTTCTGCAGAAAGAAATGATAACCTAGTGATGGGTATAATGTAAATGGTATGGAATAATGGGTGGAATGTCCTGGTTTGAGTGAGAACAGAACTAATTCTGTTCAGTAATTTTACTTTTTAGTTCAGTACTTCTAACTAACTGCACTTTCTGAAGTTAGCAGACTGTTTTCACAGGCAGTGTCTTCTGCGAGCAGTGATAACACCCCATGTTTAGAGTTACTAACAAGGATTGATGCACAGGCCAAGGCCACTGCTGGATCTTGTGCACCACATTGGGTGTGCAGAAAGTAAAAGGCTGCACCTACATGGAGGAGCGGACAGGGCAGGTGACCCCAAACTGACAAACAAGGTATTCCAGCCCATATATGTCATATTCAGTATAAAACTGAAGGATCTGGAGGGTCTATAGCTCACTCTCTCTGGGGGCTCCCAGGCTCTTCTCCCCTCTTGGACTGCTTTGCCAGCTTTGCTTGGCTTGACTCAGGTCCTCTTTTGGTTTCTTCCTCGGAGCATCCAAGGAGGACTCTGTCCAATAGGTGTGTTCCTGAATCCAGTACCAGAATCCAACTCCTGAACACAGCTCCCATCTGCTGTGGGGCCCAGTCTGGGACTCCCCCGGTGCCTGCTTCACAGCATCACTGGTGACAGTGACGTAATTACCATCAGGGGGCTTGGGTTCGATACCGGTTTTGTATATATTAGTACATATATTATTGTTATTATTATTATCATTTTCATCAAAGCTGTTTTAGTTTCCTTTTCTAATTGCTAAGTCTCTCTCTCCTATTCCCTTTCTCTTCCCCTTTGGGGAGGGAGGGGGGTTAACAGAAAGCTTCTATTATAGGTCTAAAGGGCTGCCCTGACCCTAAACCATGACAGATTTATTGGACCCCAACAAGGGGCATGATCAGAGCTCTGATAGATTGTCTGAACAGTTCAAATTCCATTTCCCTCACTTTAGAGAGTATCACTTTTTTTCCTGAATGACTTTAAGAATTGGAAACTAAAACAACCGGCAAGAAGATCAGGCTGCTAAAGTGTTCCAGGCAGACTTAGACTGGGAACATAAAGGTGAACTATTTTTATTTCGGTGGGCTCATCATACTTCAGGACATCAAGGAAGAGATGTAACTTACAGATGGCCGCATGACCTAGGGGTAGATTTAACTACTGACACTACTGCACAGGTTCAAATGTCAAGATGGGTGTCTCCAGATCCCAATGGATGTGGTTAACAAAATAACATCAATGTCCCCACCAACTGACCAAAAAGGAAATGCGAGCTTTCTTAGGTGCTGTGGGTTTCTGGAGAATGCACATTCCTGGTTATAGTGAGATACAGAGTGCTTGTCTCTACAGTAACAGTAATCACGCATGCAAATTGACTACAAAAATGGACACGTTCTTGCTCATGTAGTCTCTAGTCTGGCCTTTGGGCACTGGTTCCTAGTCTTGTTTAGAATCTAATCCTTGTGCAAATTAAGCTTCGTTGTATGAACTGTAATTTTCTCATTTATTCTGGCTGAGACTAGTGTTATATTATCTGAATGACTGTGTTAGAAGCCTCAACTCTTCTCTCAGCACATGACTACTTCCAGAAAACACTGTAGCTGTCCTACCTAGAAGCATCTTCATAAACTCTGCAGAACTCATCAAAACTGAACCTCCAGTGAGGGAGTCAGAAAATACATCTCAAATACAGTCATAAAGACATAACTTTTTTTTTTTTTCTTCTGGATACTTACCTGGAAGTGAATACCACTGAATCAAAAATTACTTTAAATATACATTAAAAGTACAGAAATTTGTAAGGCAGAATGTCTCTGACTCAGCACTTCCAATGACAATCTGTTAAAAGCTACAGCTAACCTTAAGTAGTCTGGCAAAATGCTTATTACAGTCAATAGGACTTTTGACTCATTCAGGCCAAAAAAGGAATACTAGATTCTGTTACTAAAGAGCTTTAAAATTATATAACACAGAAAAGTATATGCACTATACAAGTTTTGATCCTGTGTAAGTTCCTGAATACAAAGATTTCTGTCTCATCTGTATATTAGAAATAATTAGAGCAAAATTGGAAACAATTTTTTAAAATAACAAAAGCCTGATATAGAATAGTTAAAAAAAAAACATTAATTTTATGTAATAATAATTGGGGGAAAAACAGTTAAATCAGAAATTCAAAATCTAATAATAGTGTTAGATAAGATAAATCCCAAAGCAACTTCTTTTTGCATACCCCAAATAAATTACAACATAAATGTCCTTTAAAGCTATAGGGAAACAGTGTAAAAGGAGGTGAACACTGAGCAGCAGACAAGAGAAAAGTATTTATAGATTAGTTTTGAAACAGATGGAGAATCATGTGGCTAAAACCCCATTTAAATATATGTCACTTTAAAAATTCAGGGAAATGTTGGTGGTGTTAGAATGAAAATAGCTATCTATATATCAGGACAAACTCAAAAAATATGAGCAGAGAAGTGTAACTTAGATGGTGACCTGAGGGAGAGAGACAGGAGAGGGGAGAGGGAGAGGAAGGAAGGAAGGAGGAGAAAGAGATGCTTCTTATAGCTACTTACAATTCTTTTATGTTGGTTACTCCTAGTTGCCAAGAAGGTGAAAAAAGTACAAGAAGGTTGAAGCTAAAATTATCCTCTGTTTGAAACTTGTATTTCTCAACCTCTTAAAAGTGTATTTAATGCTAATTTACTCTTCCTGAGGTATTTTTAAACACTTCTTAAAAGGTATATACTTTCTCTTCAGAGAAATGCTCTCCCATGGGGGGCAGTGAAGTGGCATATCCACCTGCTCTGGTATGGGGTCTTTCTACAGGCAGTAGTATGGGTACCTGCCCTGACATGATCCTCTCTACGGGCTGCAGTCACTACCTGTGCCACCAGGAGAAGAAAAACATACACCTTTCAAGAAATATGTTGACATATACCTGCATCCTTCTCAGAGACTGAATCAGCCGAAGTATAAATTTCGAAGTATTAATTTAGAAAAGGCAGAGGTCAATTGCCTTTAAGAAACAAATAAACTACTACTAACTGAACAAAAACTCTTTCACAGCATCTAAACTTTCTGTAAAAGCCTGGCTATTGTGTGCCTCAAACCTTGTGTGGTGATAAGGTCTGGAAAGACCTGTCTGGAGGGGAGAACTGTGGATTGCTCCCAATGTCTCCGTGCCCCCATCTTTGGCTCCTTGCAGATATACTTTAACAAAAAGAAGATATAAGTTCTGCATAGGTGGGACTCTGTCTTTTCTTTAGTTAAGTGCTCATGATGACTGCATCATGGGGGAGGCAGATGGTGGGTGCCACACTTCCTCTAGCTCATGGGGCACATGCAAATCAACACCAGTTCCTCAGGAGATTAGGAATGCCACCCAGGTATCTCAAGGGTATAAAGGGACAGAAAAATATTGATTGTTGTGCACCCATCACTGAAGACCTGGAGACTTGCACTGATCCAGTGAGTCGTTGCTGAATCCACGGTTGTTGAGAACTTTTTATCTTTCTCTCTCTCTCTTACTCTCTCACTCCCCCTATCTTTTCCTCTTTTCTAATAACTCGTCATTTTCCTTGAAATTTAGTTGCACCATAAAATAATTGGTTATGAAAATAGCATCTTTATCCATACAGTTTGTTGATTGTTTCATTAGGGAGAACTAATTGTTTTGTTATTATTCCTCAGAGTCATTGTTGCGACTCTGATGTCCCAGTGGCCCTGCCACGCAAGGACAGCCTCTTTCAGGGGATCACAAAGATTCACCTCCCTTGTTGTCCACTGAGTGGGATGAGATATTTTTTAATTGGCGTCATGGACAGGATCCCCTGAATAAGATGGCAAGAGAAACATAGAGGGGATATCAGCTGAGTCAAGAAAGGAGGATATATAATTGGCAGAACCTGAGCCCTCCAGCGGACAGTCATGGCTACCCGAGTTCAGCATGACCTTGACTGCTTCCTCTTGTTAGAGGTGTTGAAAAACTATAAAGTGTGACTGATGTCGAGAGGACAAGGTTGGGCTGAGCTGAACTGGCAATCTCCCTTAATTGCCGCAGAACAAATAAAGGACTTGGCAAAGGAAAGTAGGCTGAGACCTGGAAAGGGAAAGGCTGTAGTCTGTGCCATTTTAAGGACAGCACTGATGGCAGCGCAGAAAGATAAATGTGTAGTGGAGCAAATGGAGCAAGATTCGAATAAGGCATTAGAGGAATTGGTTAAGAACTTGCAAGCTGAGATGGAGGATAAGCAGGCAAAGTGGTTGCGAGCCAAAGCTGAGCTGGGTGCTGAGAAGGAAAAGTGGCTGCGAGAGAAGTTAGCAGACTGTCTGCAGGGCCAGTTGTTTGGTGCTTTCATTAGGGAGCAAGAGTTGCAGTTAGAACCAGCTGAGTGGCATTGGGAAGACTTTGAGAATGAGTGTGGATGCAGTAATAGGGCTACGAAGCATGATTTAGTGGCTCAGGAAGTGGCTTGAAAAACACTTTCCATCAGAAATTAATAGTGAAGATTTGGTTCTTACTATTATTGTGACCATGTTAAAAAAATAATAAACTTTTGTATAACTTTGAATAAAATAATGCATCCTTTAAACTTTGAATAAAATAACAGTCCATGTTTGAGATGTGGGAAATGAAATTACATATAAATCACAATTGTTGTCCTGGAGATTTAATTTCTGACTGGTTTTGTGTTTATTCCCCTATATTTCTGTTTACTTTTCTCATTACTGTTGGAAATGACTGTCTGTTACAGTAAATGATGTCTTATCTAGACTAAGATGTTAAAAAATGACTGAGCTGGATCGACACATTGGATTTTCCCTGAAGAAATTAATTCTAAAGACACTATAGTTCATTACGCATTGAGAATATTTAGTATTCATCTATCTGTTTGCTATCCTGAATCCAATTTGCACATGTGCTCACCAGAAAAGGACACTAAAGGCCAATATTCTTTTGGCACTTTTTCCTTGAACTTCCTCCATACATCATGTGTTTCCAGTATTATTCAGTTTGAGGTTGTGGGCACAGAGCTAATGTGAATGTTGTACAAAAGCCAGCTAAACCAGAATGAACAATGCCAGCTACATGCCAGTGATTTCATTTTCTGATCAAATGTCTAACAGTTCCAGAAAGCCAGAGGCATTTAATAAGCTTGTCTGGCAAGTACGATCAATTTGCGTATTTAGGAGATCTACGAGAAGGAAGAAATAAATGAAGATTCATGTATCAGTCAATTCATTGAAAGAAAATTTTAAGTAAATGCAAAACATTATATTAATGAAAATTCAGGTTCCACAAATTTAAACTGTGCTTTATATTATATATTTTAGGGCACAAAGCTAATCTTGCAATGTACAGTGTTCCAAGCATGAATGAAACATTTTATAAACCTAGGTGAAATGAGACTAAGATCATATACTTTCCATATGTCCAAACCCTTTCTGTATTTTTTTACAAGAGTAAGCATTCTAGAAAAGCTATTGTTAATTTCTAATTATTATTTGCATTTTACATAATAAGCAAAAAGAACAGTGCATTTTCTAATAGAAATTGCTACAAAGATGTATATCAATAAAAGTTGCAGATTCCTTCCTGAGACATGAAATTTACAGTTTAAAACACCTGAAATGATCCACATTCTTTATTCAAATCAACTACACCAGAGAATATTTTTAGGGCCTTAAAAAACCTTTCAAAGTTAGAAAAAAATCCTGAGTGGGAGAATAAAACAAAACAAAACAAAAAAAAAAAAAACCACCCACCCTAAAAAACCCAAACAAACAAACAAAAAAATCCCACAAAACAACAACAACAAATCTTTCATATTAAATGGCAATTACTGGTATAACCCAAAAGAAATAAAATAATGGAAATGACTTCTAAGAATTTCTAGTTAAGGTTTTTTTTGTAAACATATTGATACTTTTCATTTTAAAAAATCCTTATACTTTTAATTAAAAACATACTTCTTTGAATAACTACAGGGAGATTCTTAAACTTAATTTCAGAAAAAAATAATTACCTTTTATTTTGAAAAAAGGTAAGGTACCAGATCTGTTCTTCTCAACAGACATAAAATAACTGATTCTACTCCCCCAGCTCAACTTTTAATGTTGAAGATAAAACCCACAGTAATTGCTAAATGTGTAAACAGCATAACAAAACACCTCGGTATGATCTAAACAGTTTGTGACCTGATCCAAATAAACTGTTTTGTTTTTTCTGCTTTATTTTATGCACATTTAATAGTTTCTCATAGGGCACGTTTGTTTAATCCAAACAGCCTTTCTTGATTGACCTCTACTCCTCCCCCACTCCAGTGGGTATGGATGTGGTTGTATCAGCATTCGTAAGGCTGTAAGAAGTACAATGCATAGCAAAGAGCTTCTCTAGAAGTTGTTCAGATTAGTTTCATCAAAATACAGTGCACCCTCCCATGCAAATTAAAAAATAAAACAATTGAAAAAGCATGTATGGTGGTAGCACTAATTAACTTGGAAATATAGAACATCTCAAGAAGGAAAACCAATTACGCTAGCTTGTCATGTAAAAGCCTTGCTTTTATAATATTATATAAGAAGTGAAATGACATTGTGTGATCTCAGAAGGCATTAATTAAAGACTTCAGATATATTTGTTTTTAATAAAGTTATGCCAGATCTATGTTCACAGAGCCAAAAACCCTGAACTAATGGATTGTGTAAATGTCATTAAACAAACCTTCATCATAAATATTTTCAAATTGCTGGCAATTTTAAATCTGAAGCCAGTTTATGCTGTTTGAGACCATTTTGTAAATTGATTATGATTATTCCAAGAGTTTTATATGTTTTGTGATTATATCACTTATATATTTATTAATTGAAGTAAAATAATGTCTAAATAGAAATACTGTACAGTTAGAGTTGTCTCCAAATTCATTGAAAAGAATACAGACATTTTGTAAGAAAAGTCCTAAGGAAAATAATCTCAATAAATAAATACTGACATTCCCTCCCTTCTGAAACTTGTGGAGAGACAGAACTGTACTGAGAAACACTTGTGTTGAATATAAACAGTTTTAAGAGCTTTCAAAGAAAACTGGTGTCTAATGTTATTTAGAAGACTAGAAAACATTTTTGGACAATCAGAAGGGACCATTTTACAAATACTACAGGCACTACAGATATGCAAGAGAAAGAAGAAAATCAGCACTACAGATATGTCCTTGTTTTGTTCTAGAAATCATAACAATATGTCTTTAATTTTAGAAACAGACAGAAAATTTAAGTGCTTCACTAACAGAGCAAACAAATTTCTCTTATGGTCAAAAGCTGTGATGAATGTTAACTGCCTAAGAACATTAATGTACTCTTATAATGAGAAAGCATTATAAGTGAAAGGACTTAGCATTTATTATTTTTTTAGTGCTGGAAAGAATTTACAGCATTGCAACTTCTACCTTGAACTGTCTTAGTTTCATCACTGAGAGGTTGGTATCAGTTTCCTTCAAAGTGTGTGTTGTTGACTACAATAAATGGATGGTATAAGGTCAATAATGCATTCAGCAGAGGACATAACATGCCTCAGTAAAAAGCAGAGGTTTTATTTCAGTTTTAGATTCAAACAATTCAAATAGAAGCTCTGACTAAATCCTAGTACAAACCAAGGTAATGATATGTACTAATGTATTTAAACCTATTTAATTAGAGATTCGGAGAAACAAAGCCAAACAAAATAAAAATGGATAGAACATAGCAAAAATTTGTTGGATGGATTCTATTAGCAAAACGTGTACAAATGTCTTATTTTGACATTCTGATGTTTTCTAGTTGACATAAGAGGTCCTCCAAGATGCTTCGCCCAGGTGAGAGCTCAGATGAACAGTTCTTAGCAAGAATGAAGCAAAAGGAATAAATAGGTCTAGAATATATTATTGGGTTTTTTTTCTGAAGCCTGTTGTCAGTTGTGGTGCTCCCAGGAGGCTCCTGAAGAAAATAGATTCTGATAATAATTTTAACATTTCTCCAGCTGAAGTGTTGAATAGATCTCTGTAGCACAGACATAAAATTGTTGAAACAAAAACTCCTTTTAAAAAGATGTACTTTTAAGGCTGGGAAAAGGAGTCAGTTGCATGAAAAAACCCACACAACTCAACAAAGCCAATCAAAGGAAAACAAGGAGACTGAATAGAAAAATAATAGCAGGAGTAATTTCAGTTCATATTTTAAAACAAAATGGACAAAGTTACAGAAGAATTGTTAACCTGGACTAGTTTTGGCTAACAAGTAGTCATTTCCTCCATCTCTACAAACCCCTTAAATATCAGTATTCTTTTACATATACAGTCCATGGTACTTGCTGACATGTGAACCACAGCTTGACATACATGGCTGGCACTCCCCAGTTCCTCACAGTACATCTATACCATGCTGCAGCATGCAGGAAATCTTTATGGTGCTAATTTCCCTCACTGTGTATTTGCTATGCACTTGAGTGTGTCACTGGTACGCTTAAAAATGGCTTCCTGTCATGTAGAACCAGGGCTGAAGTTACGCACTTTGGAAATGTTCTTGAAATGGGGATGTCCAGTCATTTAGCACTTTTCTGTCTGTCTATGTTGGGTGAATGCCTCAGACCACCAACTGACGTGTCATTGTTTGTAAAGTTGTCATCTGATTGTGAATGTGTAGAATCACAGCAGATCAACCCCTGGTCCTTTCCTCTTTGCTTTTCATCTGTTGTTAATGAAGAGGCATCCAGGGCACAACTGTCAAGCTTTTCTGGTGCTTTATGTTCTACTCGGAATAAAGCTTACCAAACATGGTTTATTGTGTTTAATAGTGACATTAAGAATGTGTCCCTTTTTTAATTCGAAGGATTTGTACTTCTACAGTTTTGGTAAAATGAATGAATGTTAAAGACTAAATTTTTTTATTTTTTTTAATGTTAATACCACTTTAATCACTAATTGCTTTTCAGAGCTGATAGCCTCTTTCGCAAAATTTGTTTATGCTTCCAGAATAGAAAACTTCACCAACTTTGTCCTCTTCCCTCCTTTTTGTCCAAAGGTCACACCTTGAGAGAATTGCATCCTTGATACCTACTACAAGCAGTTAGTCATTACTTAGGATGAAGCAGCACACTATATGGTCTGAACTAAGAAGTAATGCTACACATAGTTTTTGGAACGTCTGTTGTACATAAACCAAACACAGTAATTTCTACTCACTGCTAGTGATTAAAAGTAGAATATCCTGGAATAACAAGAACACAAGGAAAGGAATTCAAAAAGAAAGATCAAGAAGCATTTTTAGGTAACCTTTAGTACAGGGCAGCGGTTAATATGAGGGAGAATCCAGGGTTTTCAGAATTTTGCTTAATCTCCAGGTCTTTCCTATTGCCTACATTGTGCCACAAGTCTCAGAAGAACACATGTAACTAATTATCTGAAGGACTTTCATTTTACACATATATCTTTCTTGAAACCACACACCCTGTTACAACTATACACAAGCTGCACAGGAGAGTTGCTAAACAAAGTAAATCTTCAAAGTGCCTCAGATATTAGAATTGTCTTATTTCATCCAGTTATTTTGTCCATATGGACAGAAAGTCTCTAAAAAATAGTCATGCTCTATTTTATCATGTAGATCTCTACATATGTGCATTTCTTTTACCAACAGTGTGAGTACTTCTGCTTTATAATCTGTTATCTGGATCTTCCATAACAGTATTGTAGGATGTCAAAATAGAATCTCCATGGATTTTTGCAGTGCTATATCCAACTGTAATACATAGTAATGAACCATCTGTCACAGCTGAACATTTACTATCTTAATCTGAAGGAAGTAAAGACATAGTGGGTGAGATTCAGCTCCATATTAAAATATGAAAATTTGTGTGTCTACATGTTTATATCTATGTGAGCTAGGTTAAAAAAAAATCACAGTCTGAGTCACATCCTCAAATATCTCCTGTAAGGTATTTAGTATACATGATGTCCATCAAGGAAATGCGAAAAAGCCCAGATTATGATTTGTCCATTTCAATGTCTTGTGAAGAGTGCAACTCTGAACACTGCAATTGTATGACATAACATGGCTAGTTCTTCTGTGTTTGGGTCCAGACACATCTAATATTCTAATGTGTACAAAAATACAATATCACTAAACAGGCTCAGTAGTAAGAAATCAGGTCTTTTTACATCTAAATTCTTGCAGGATTATTTGACATTTATTGGGCATTAATAGGCCTTGGAAATAAATTTACATTTTTAGTTTTTCTCTGAAACTTCTCTAAAGAAAAATCTACTAATTGACAGATTTAAACATATTTTTAAAGCTGTTACTAAGCCACATCATATTGTAAGATTTTGTAATCTGTGGTACTCATAGTAAATATGTGTATTTTAGAATTTTTTTCTCAATCAGTTCTGTATGATATCCCTTTAAATATGCAATGGCTTTCCTGTTATAAAGATGTGATAGTAAGGAGAATGGGATTATGTTTATACCAGAAAGTACAAAAAGAGAAAATGGATTTGGGCATACATGGCAATAAAATGACCTACCCAGAGAAAGAAGGAGCATACTGAAGTAGTAGACCAAAATCCTTTGGGAATAACATTTAAACCCAGGAGCATCATTAAGGCCCATGAAAGGTGGACAGAATTATTTCCTGTTGTTTGTGGTTGCCAGAATCTTTGGGCTACCATGGGAAACCAACAGTGTCGCTGTTGATCCATCTGTAGAATATGCTACGTGCCAGCTTGCTTCATTGGGATGGTCAGGCAGAGGTCTTCTGCAACAAAGTCACAGAAGTTTGCAAGACAAAATAGCAGGGTAGATTTTTCCCTTCATTACATTTTTTCAGGTGTTCTTCCCACTGAGATGATTATAATTCTTGTGCTATAGTTTTGATGCTAATATCAACTGGTGCAAAGGCCAAACTTATTTATTCACCACATGGTGCCAATCTACTAGCTTCTTTTGTTTTTTTCCTCCATTACTTAGGAAGACACATTGTTAATCACAGATGGCTTCAGCTCATGAAAAAATAAAGAGCATTATCATTAAAATGATCACACAAGCAAGTAAGCAAACAAACCAAATACTTCTGGAAGCTGTATCTGGGAGTTTCTTTACTAAAGGGAAGTCATGCCTGACTAATCTGATAGACTTCTATAATGGTGTGACTGAATGGGTAGATGGAGGGAAGGAAGTGGATGTTGTCTACCTTGACTTCACCAAGGTTTTCATACTGCGTCCCAAAACATCCTCGTGGGAAATCTCAGGAAGTGTGGGTTAGAAGAGAAGACAGTCAGATGGGTTGAGAACTGGTTGAACAACAGAGGTCAGAGGGTTGTGATCAGTGGTGCAGAGTCCAGCTGGTGATTTGTAACTAGTGGTGTTCCCCAAGAGTTGGTTTTGGGCCCAGTCTTATTCAACATCTTCATCAGTGACCTGGATGAAGGGATAGAGTATATCCTCAGCAAGTTTACTGATGATACTAAACTGGGAGGGGTGGCTGATACACTGGAAGGCTGTGCTGCCAACCAGCAAGGTCTGGACAGACCGGAGAACTGAGAAAAGGAAAACCTAATGAAATTAAACAAGGATAAGTGTAGAGTCCTAGATCTGGGGAGGAAAAACACTATGTACAGGTACAGGTTAGGGGTAGACACACTGGAAAGCAGCTCCATGGAGAGGGACCTTGGTGTCCTGGTGGAGAATAAGTTATACATGGAACAACAATGTGCCCTTGTGGCCAGGAAGGCCAGTAGTATCCTGGGGTGCATAAAAAAGAGTGTGGCTAGCAGGTCAAGGGAGGTTCTCCTCCTCCTCTACTCTACCCTACTGGGCATTTCTTATTTCTTATTTTTATTCTTATTTTTAGTTTTGTTTTTATCTTAAAAAACCTTATGGCTCACACCAAATTCTTCTCATTTTATTGTATGCTATGAATTTCTAATCACTTTTATGTGATTATATCTACATTAATTTTTGCCTACAGCTATTAAAAAAAAAAAAAAATTCCTATTGCTCTATGTTGACAAGTTGTTTTCATATATGAACTTGTTTGTTATCAAAATTGTTTCCTTGCTCTCCACAGGAACAGAAACTATATTTTTGTTTTGTGAGAACACCTTTGAAAAGTGATCAGTTGTCTTTTTACAAGCAACTAAAGAAAAGAAAGTAATTTTAATATTTCTATTTATTTCCCTTAATGTTTTGCATTTCCAATTCTGATTTAAATGTATGGGAAGTTTGTGGGATTTTTAAAGAAAAGGGATTAAGAAATTAAACTCTCTGGGTTTGTAAAGGTGTTTTTTAGAAAGAGAGGATGTGGGGTTTTTTGGTTTTGCTTTAGTTGTTGTTGTTGTTTTGGGGGTTTTGTTTGTTTGTTTGGGTTTTTTTGAGGGCTGTTCATTTTTTTTTTCCCAAGCTGAAGGAATATAGTCTACATTTCCTTCCAGATGTGTTAAATCCAAGGGATTCTCATCATTCTTCATTTACCATATATGAAGAGACTGTACATTTGGAAAAGTTGATTGACCTGCAACATACAAGACAATTGCTGCAGTGTAGGGATGGATAAAATGGCACATCCATGCATTATGGATGTGTGGATATATCCAATTACATTCTCTGGATTTCCAAGCATTTTCAAGCCTGGAGAGAACCAGGAAAAGTTAAACAGGCAAATAAACACTAACAACAAGATGAAAAAGAGAAACAGAAGACATTTGTTAAAACTGAGGTGTATTCTGCAGTCAAACTAATATTAATAAAATTAAATATATTGGTAATGAAATACTGTTTTATTATGATGAAGTTTCTGCTATGTATAGAGGGTATAATGATAGGTTTAAAAATCATAAATATAGCACGGAACTGGGTACAAAACAGACTTAACTAAAATAAATAAATTAGATTTACGTAAATAGTAAAATATACTCATATTTGATCTCCTCCAGACATGTTTAGTATAGTCTTTATGATATCAGATGTACAACCATGTGTGATTAATATTTTGCCCTCAGTAACATTTACACAGTCTAATAACTATTAACTGCTGGTCATGGAGACTGAGGAAGTAGGACAAACCTTTGAAAGGCAGTGAAAATTAAGAAAATTTATCTATCACTGTTCTTAAAAAGTTTTTTAAGAGGAAAGATGCAGTTCCTCCTCAGTAAACAAGCTGTGACATGTGAAAAGTTCAGGAACACCATGTGGGTAACAGCTGAAAACTGAAAAGAGTATGTGTATTCTTTAAACACCCACGGTCAATATGTGTAATTTTGTGCAAGATGGAAATCACAGGAGAATCACACATTATCAGTGAAGTGAGTCATGGCTGATAGAGACAAACTAAATATATGGCAAAGCTGAACCAGAAATTGTTAAAGTATGTGAGTATGTGAGTTTTCTCCTATTATTTTTGTGGATATTAAACTAAGAAAAAAAAATAATTTTAATAGCTACGATTTTTATATTTCCTCAACTAAAAAGAAAATTATTTATTAGTTACTGCATTTCAAATGTACCCTAACATTCCTTTAGTAAACCTGTCAATTATATAATCACTAACTGAATTCCTCTAATATAAGGATTAAAAAGAATATTCTTAAGAGAGATCATAGGACAACAAGTTATATTTGGTAACAAAGACTATGTAAGGCTTTTTTTGAATATAAGTACTTTGGTTTTTTTCAGTGAGGCTAGTGCTAACATATTGTTAATAAAAGCATATCTAAAAGTAAATGCACCATCAAATTCCTTGTAAATATCCCTGTGCTGTGGCTGTGCCACTGAATTTCTATTTCAACTTCTCAAAAGAGGAAAAAGCGTAGAACTGGTTTCTCATCATTATAAAAGGGGACATTATACTTTGTAAGTTGCTGTTAAGGTTTTCAAATGACTGCCATAATAAATGCTTCTGCTTAATGCTTCTGACCTCCTCCTCTCACAACATTAAGATGTTTCATGTTTAAATAACCCAGCATACTCATTTTCAGCCGTATGTTTTACCAGTAGCTGACTTTATTTTGATTGATTCTTCTAGATAAAAATTTATCATTTGTATTCTGTTTTTATTATCAGCCATCAAAAACATCTTTCTGATTTTATACACATTTATTTACATAGGCAATTTTTTAATTACTTGCATCTGGAATTTTTCAAAAGGACAATTGAAATGAATGAAGCATATTTGAACTAATTGGAAGGGCAGAAATGTTATTTGACTGCATTCCTTTAATCATAAGTGAAAGTTCTACCTATCAGAATAGAGATGCAATGGATCCTGAAGCCATAAAGTATCAACAGTCTTCAGACTGTCTTCAGAGACTGTCTTACACACAGAGGCCTCCTGCATTTGCCTGATAGTTTATAATCAAATATAATTTTTATTAGAAAAATACATCATGATCTACTTAGAAGTGATTTAAATGTTTCTCAAGAGAATCTAATCACCTAATTATTTCCTTACTTTTTTTTTTAATAATTCAATAATTCTAATTTAAACTTTGTTTCTGTGCTGAAAATAAAAAAGTAAATTAACATTATTAATAAAGTACAGATAGAATGTACCTACTTTACTCAAAAATGGTTACTCTTTTCTATGAGTAATCATAGAGCATCACTCATATCAACCCCCTCAGTTTCTTCACACATCTATTATATTAGTGTCAGTGTTGCTACAGAAGAATGAGAAAATGTGTAAAGAATAGCACCATATAAGACTTCTGTGCATTCTATTTTTTAAGTAAAAAATAAAATAATTTAAAAAAAAAGTGTTGATATTAATTCATAGACTTTTCAATTAGTATGAAGGCAGTCTGTAAAAAACATATAATATCATAAGGTTATTTAGTGCATCACAGACTGTGGTTCCTCAGGTTCAGATGTGCTTTCCATAAATAACCATGTCCCATAGATATTTTCTCAGTTTTGAAAGTCAATAAATTTTTGTCCTACTTATTCCTTTGATACTACGTCCCAGATTAATCCAAATACCTTCCCTGATGATAAATTATGTGTATGAGAAATACTCCTTCTTATGTATCAGATTACCCAGAATCAGAGCAAGAGATTACCATTGTGCAACAATAGAATAAAACATCTAAAAGTAGGAAAACAATAAAAATGTGATTGAATATATGTTTTTAAAAGTTCATTTTTTGCTTCTTCATTGTCTCTACATCTCACAGAATCACAGAATGGTAGGGGTTGGAAGGGACCCCTGAAGATCATCAAGTCCAACCCCCCTGCCAAAGCAGGACTAAACTAGAGCACATCATGCAGAAATCCATGCAGCCAGGTCTTGAAAGTCTCCAGAAAAGGAGACTCCACAACCTCTCCGGGGAGTCTGTTCCAGTGTTCTACAACCCTTACAGTAAAGAAGTTCCTCCTCATGTTGAGGTGGAACTTCCTGTGTTCCAGTTTGTGACCATTGCCCCTCATCCTATCACAGGACACAAGTGAAAAGAGGTTGTCCCTGCCTTCTTGATGCCCAGTCATTATGTATTTAAAGACATTAGTAAGATCCCCTTTCAGTATTCTTCTGGACTAAAATCCCCCAGGTCTCTCATCCTTTCCTTGTTAAGGCAGGTATTCATGTCCCTTAATAATCCTTGTAGCCCTTCATTGGACTCTCTCAAGTAGATCTCTGTCCCTTTTGAATTGGGGAGCCCAGATCTTGATGCAGAACTCCAGGTGAGGTCTCACTAGGGCAGAGTAGAGGGGGAGGGGAACCTCTCTTGATCTGCTGGCCACACTCTTCTTTATGCACCCCAGGACACTATTGGCCTTCTTGCCCACAAGGGCACATTGTTGACCCATGGATAATTTGCTGTCTATCAGGACTCTAAGGTCCTTTTCCATGGAGCTACTCTCTAGCAGATCACCTCCTAACCTGTACTGGTCCATTTTGCTGTTCCTTCCCAGTTGCAGGACTCTGTACTTGCTCTTGTTGAACCTCATTAGGTTCCTCTTTACCCAGCTGTCCAGTCTGTCCAAATCTTGCTGAATGGCCACACAGCCTTCAGGTGAATCAGCCAGTCCTCCCAGTTTCATGTCATCGGATAACTTGCTGAGAAGGCACTCTGTCCCATCATCAAGGTCATTGATAAAGATGTTGAACAGGACTGAATCCATCTCTCTTAGTTTAAAACAGAATTTCCATTTGGGATGAAGTTCCAGCTTTTAGACACCTTAGTTATTTGTCTGACTACAGATGTTCACATTTGAGACAGGTTATCTAAGCTCACGCTGAATTTAATGAAAATCTAATGTAAATCTACTTGTGTCCACACATAGCTGTCTAGTAACATTTGATAAGTCTTAGAGCTTAATATATAGACATGTAATAGAAGCAGACATAAGAAAACAGTTATGGGACACCTATATGCTTTTGGAGTTACAGGCTGATACTGGTCCTGATTTTCTGGAGTATCTCTAACAAAGTTCTGGAGGCCTAAATATGTAAAACTACATTAAAGCTTCTTTGTTAAAGAGTGGATTTGGCTACTCTGACCATCACTAAGAAAATATTGCTAACATAAATCAAAAGGGTACCCTTTTCAAGTCCAAGATGAGAGTCTTGAATCTTGTTTATATTCTTTCATGCTTAAGAAAATCTTTCCCCATTTCCATTAACACGGTGTTGATACAATGTGATAAGGCAGCTGGTGTTACTTCCTACCCTTAATTCTTCAGATTATTGATTTCTATTACAGTCTGAAAGCATGCTGTTAAAATTTTATGAAATTTGAAATTAAGACTAGGGAATCTGTTAATTTATTACTAAATCTGTAATTAGCATTATTCTTTGAGAGCCTTGGAAAAACTAAGTGTGATGAACTAAGGCTGCTAAAATCTGGAATAGTATATTTTTTGGTTTTGGGTAGGAATTCTATAACAGACCCTTGTTTTTATAGGATCTCTGGTGGAAAATAATAATAAAATAGTGTAATGCTGTCTAGTGTAATTGCCTGATACAATCTACATTATGCTTCTTGTTTCAAGATTAACATTTGCATATGTTGCCTTTATTTAACTTTTTGGAAGCCTGAAACTGAGAAATTAGTTTTCTCTCTTCTTAGCTCTTTCTATTCATGTTTTCAATGTCTTCTCCTTTAAATAAGGAAGAAATTTCTTTTAAAATTGCTACCCCTTGTTGTCATTTAACCCCAAAAGGAAGCTCACCCTCACTTAGACATTTGCTCATTCCCCTAGACTGGGTGGATGGGAAGAGTATTGGAAGGGTAAGTGTGAGAAACCTCATGGGCTGAAATAAAGACAGTTAAACAGAAAAAGCAAAGGTGCACACACAAGCAAAGCAAAATAAGGAATTCAGTCACTGACCATCAGCAGACAAGTGCTTAGATGTTTTCACAAAAGCAGAGCTCCATCATGCTTGGTAACACAAGTAACTTGGTATGGAATATCCCTTTGGTCAGTTGGAGTCAGCTGTCCTGACTGTGTCCTCTCCCAGCTACTTGTCCACCCTCAGTCTAATCGCTGGCAGGGCAGCATGAGAAACAGAAAAGGCCTTGATTCTATGTAATCACTGCTCATCAATAGCTAGTATATCAGTGTGTTATCAATGCTGTTTTAGTCACAAATCTAAACCATAGCCTTATATGAGAAATGAAAACTTACTGCATCCCAGCCAAAAACAGTACACTCCTAGACTTCTAATTAATTATCAGTCCTTGTAACAGATAAATGAACTTTCTAAATAAAATTGAATTAAATAAAAGATCCACTTCTTCCTATTCTTAGCCCCCCCCCCCAAAAAAGGAGCTACTGATTTATGAAAAAATATGTTTTATAGGATCTTATGAGTGGAAGAGTTAGAAACTTCATTTTGAACGTGAAGGTGGTTATTTGCTTTACTTAAACTATCATGTCCAATTTTATTATTTTATTTCAATCTGTGTTTCCTGGTTTCCACTGCAATCAGAATTATTTTGTTTCTTTATCCTAAAGACATTTTTGACACATTGAATCATTGCAGATAAGCAGCTTCAAAGTCTTCAATTCAGATACTCAATCTCATTGAAACATTTCCATTGAATCACAACCTAGGACAGAGAAACAATTGAGATTGTTATTCATTAGACTTGATGTCATATGGAAACCATTCCTGCACCCTCTCCAAGATCCTCAAAGCACATGAATTCACAGTAGTACGTAATGTTTATATATCAGAGGAAACACTGAAATTCATTCTTTACATTGTAACCTGTTGTATTAGTTTCTGTACAAATATGTAAGAGGAAAACCAACCTAGCAGTGAAATTTGTCATTTGAATTGTCAATGCAGAGATTCAGTAGTAGGCATGTAACGTCAGTACTTATTTTATTAATTTGTGCTTTATGTAAACAGGTGCAAGCCACTACATTCCATAGCTTCAACCCAAAAGGAAATTTGCTAGCTGCTCAAATCTTTCAGGTGAATAAAGAAACTAATTTTGGCAACATGAGCCAGGGCTTTTTTTGTAATACCCATTAGGTTCAATGCTTCAAGTTCACTTTATAGGCGATTGGAAAAGGTATCAGAGAATAATAACATTTACAAGCAACAAAAATGGACTATATTCAAATGAATGACCTAATATGTTGGGTTTTTCCCCTGCTAAGAAGCTATTTAAGTAACAATATTTGGTTTGACAGTGATAACTCTGAAATAAGAACTTGTCTGTAAGACAGAAATGTGACAGGAAAATACTTAAATTACTATTAAATTTTTACTTTCATTTAATGTACTGTAAATAGGAATGAACAAAAGTATTTCATCAAATACTTAAGACACAGTTATGTAACGTTGTAATGTGTTGGATAATATGAACATAGAAATTGAAGTATACTGTAATACACTGAATTTATGTGGAGCTGGCATGTAACTCAGACATGATTAATGTTTTCAAATATTTACTTGGAGTATTGTGGAGGTATGATATGGAAACTACAGAAACCATTAATCAGGCTATATGGTTCTGAACACATATTAGCTCATTAATTTTCCTGCAAATTAAATGTGCTTCCATTAAGCCAAAATTTTGCCATCAGCATTAAGTGTGAGTCAAAAGGTTGATATTCCAACTTCACTTACATTGTGTTCTGTGAATGTTCAATCTGCAAGCTATTAAGTTGAGACGTATCAATCAGAGTTAAAAATCATATACACTCCAAGTCCTGGCTGGGTGCGTTTGATTGCAATCAGAAATCATCTGATCATCTAACCGAGGGTGCTGGAAACAATATATACCTTGAATTTTGTGGTATCTCATTTAAAGGATGTATAATTCTGTCTTCCTTCATTTTGAGGGGTTTGGTTTGCAGTCTGGATGTTTTCCTACTTATGCAGTAATCCCTACATGAAGAAAAAATACATTATGTCTATAAATACATCTGTGCATCATACATAAATGTCACAATACACACAAGCACACCATTCTATAAATAGCACATATTAACATATACAGTCTTATACACAAACAACATTTAAAGATTATTTTAATAAGAATGGAATAAAAGAATCAGTTAATCTAAAAATAATATAAATTTCTGTTTTTAAAACACTTTATTGCCAAACTAGAACTTACATAGTCTGTGCTTTAATCAATTCTTCCTCCTTGTTTCTAAGATTCTGATTTAGAAACTTTTCGTAAAGAATAAAATATATTTCAGAAATGTTTTAACATAAGTTTGCACAAATCCTAATAACTTTTATTATATTTAAGACATAGAAATAACAATACAACAATATTTAAGTAAAATGTATTTCTAGTATACATACATCATTTGATGTTAATTTTACTTCCAATTTTATCTTCCTGACTTTGATGTGCAGATTTCTGTTATTTTAAACACTTGTTATATAAAAAGGATATTTTTACATCACAGCTGTCCCTCTCATCTGTAATGATGCTGTCCTAATCTGAAAAAGATTTCTATATGCTTATCATTAGGGAAATGAATTTTTATAATAAAATACTGTATTAATATCTTCTTTTTTAAAAAAGGTGGCAAAAATACTGTTAAATTGATATTTTTACTCATGTATTATTAAGCAATAATAGCAACTACTCAGAGATGCCACCACTTTTTATTTCTGTAACAAATGTATTTCAGAAGGAAAACTCAGAACTCTTTATAAGGACTGAAAACTCTGCAAGTATTCTCAATAAAAACAGAGACAGTACTTGTTTACAAGATGTATTATTTTTATAGCTCAGTTAAGGTAAAGCTTTGGTTTCTTTTAGGCATCAGATGTGTTACAGAGTGATATTAATATAGTAAATTATTAAAAAAATTAAAAGGGGGGGGGCATATAAACCAACTTAGGGATCATCCAGTTTCCATATTTTTTTTTTCCAAGAAAACCACATTCTACTCTCTACTCCTTTTTACAATAAGTTCTCTCAAATTATTCCAAAAGATGGACTTTCACTATGCAAATAATATATTGTACAATTGATCTTTCTTTTTGAGCGGAGTAAGAAAACATGGAACTCTTCTCCTAGCACCAAAGCTTAAACTGTGCATTTAGTTACATAGACACCTGCAGAATAAAGAACAAAAGGGGTGCTTTTGGGTTTCAAGTTTTCCCCTCTGTATCATTCCTGTCCTACTATGGATTAATATCAGAATTAATTACCTTTATTAACCACAGAGGAAATTAGGTGACTAGCAATGCAGCAGATGCCCAGACATATGAAGGAAAGAAAACTCTTAAAGGGAAGACAGAATTTCAGAAACATTCATTGTAATATGAGAGATTGATTTTGAGATTTTTTTTATTATATTTAAAATAAACATTTTGAGTCTTGATTTTAAGCCCTAAAATTTTAAAGAATGAAACTGCCATTGCAAGTTTTCCAAATGACCCTTTATCTTCCAGGTCAGAACACACTGTTTAAACTCACCCTGCTAAAATAATTGAATAGATGAAGTCTGAGAGCTAAAAATGCTTATAGTAAGAAGGAAAGGTAGGCATGTGATAAAGGAGTAAAAAGGATTATGTTTTTCAAGTCTGGTATACGTGCTTTCTATTTTAAGCAAATTTACAGTCAAAAATAGTTTGATGTACAAGACGTCACACAAAGTTATGGTTCATTGTAAATTATCACCTTTCTATCACATTAATTACTGTATATTAAAGAGAACAAACCCACATTTTACAAAGAAGCATTGTGTTCCCTAATTATGAATATTTTTGAAAAAAATCTTTAATGGTTTTGCACATAATATTTTACTGTTTCTATTCCTAAATAAAAAGCTAGCTAAATCTGTTTTATCTAGTTAATATGATTAAGGATTCTTGATAGACACTGTAGAAAGTGCAAGTAATAAAGTAGTAGAGACAGAGGGAATTATCTTATTAAATCTTCCATTAGTTTTATTAGGAAGGTTGATATAAAGTAATCATATTCATGCCCTCCATGACATCAACTATGCATACCACCCAGTAAAATTCCCTGAACTGTATCTCCATCAAGTGGTGTAGCAAAGAAAGAAATGGACCACTGTAAATGTAAAAGATGATGATGGAGAACATGCAACTTGAAAAGGAAATCATTTGCCGTAACTTTGTGTCTTCATGGACATTTTAAGTAAACCTGTAGTGAAGTTACTGCCACAAGAAGTAGATTTTCTTTCCTTATCCCAGGGTGTTGAATTAGGTTGTTTTTGTTTTCTTTTCCCTGTAAACAAACAAACAAAACATTTGTGCTTTCATCACAGGACCAATACACATTGAAATTACCTTCTATACATATGCATGTTTTCTTCTGAGAATCATAGAATCAAAAAATGGTAGGGGTTGGAAGGGAGCTCTGAAAATTTTCTAGTCCAAGCCCCCTGTCAGAGAAGGATCACCTAGGGCATGTCACACAGGAACATATCCAGGTGAGTTTTGAAAGTCCCTAGAGTAGGAGACACCACAATTTCTCTGGGTAGCCTGTTCCAGTGCTCCATCACCCTCACAGTAAAGAAGTTTTTCCTCATGTTGAGATGGAGCTTCCTCTGTTCCATTTTGTGCCCATTGCCCCTCACCTTATCACTGGGCACCACTGAAAAGAGACTAGTCCCTTATACTTGACACCCACTCATCAGATACTTGTAAACATTTGATAAGATCCCCTCTCAGTCTTCTCTTCTCCAGACTAAACAGCCCCAGGTCTCTCAGCCTTTCCTCATAAGAGAGATGTTCCTGTAATATTCCCCTCCCAGGTGTAGGACTCTACACTTATCCTTGTTGAAATTAAAAATCTTTCTTGGATTAATTTTGTTCCATACAAATGCCTGCTGCATTTGCACTATGTGCAAAGGAAATATAGGATGATTAATTCAGAGGCAGAAATCCAAATTACAGATTTCTTCATTTGTTCAGATGGGTCTCATTGGTAATGTCTGGTGACAGCCCTAGGATTTTATGCACCTTAGTCCATGAAAGGAAGTCACTGGATTCTTGACAGGTAGTAAACAATCATGTAGGTTGGCATCAGTGGCATCAGACTTCTGTCAAATGGAAAACATTACAGAAGTCCATTATGACTTCTAAATTAAAGTATATAAGTAATAACATTCCCCAGAGTAGTCATTAAAACAGTCTAGGCCTAACCAAATTACATTTCTTTATTTTCTTCCCTATTTTTGTGACAGCACTGATGCAGCATAATGTTTCATTTTGTCTGCCTAATACTGGTTTGTTGTTTGTCCCTACACCTTGTACAGAAACCATTAAGCTGGTGCAGAACAGGACTTGAGACCAAAAGTTAAAGTTGAAGAAAACTAAAAGAACTGGGTTTTTTGTCTCACCCCTCCTCTACCCCAAACAGGAAAATGCAAAGTACTGAATTACATGTTGTGCTTTCCACCTGACAGTAATGTACTGCAATTATGATACTGTATGTTTTCCTTTAGATCATCATTAATCTAGACTAACCAAATCATGTTTTGCTTTCTTGCTTTGGGAATCTGACAATACTATTAGTATATAAGAACATATGAAAGTAAAAAGAAGTCACCCGTGTTTTTAGTATGAAGGCAAGAAGAATGCACTTATTAGATCCAGTGTTTCTTAATCTACTGCATTACCAAATAATAAAAATAATTCTGAAGTCTTTCACAACTTTTCACCTTCTATTTTTGTTTTCTTTTTATACTCTAAGTTGTACATTGCCATTTGAAAAATTTATTTGGTTTAAAAGATATTATTTCTCATTTGACTTTAACATACTTTTTCAGCCTACTACAGATCTGTACATATGTTTATGACCTTTAAAGCTGTCTGGACAAGGTTCTGCGCAACTGGCCCTAGGTGACCCTACTTGAGCAGGGGATTGAAAAAGATGACCGCCAGAGGTTCCCTTTCACCACAATGATTCTGGGATTCTGCAATACTCCATGACAGCATTAAAGATAACTCTTGCTTGAACTGTAGTTTTTCACTTAACTATGGCATCATGCTTACTTGAAACCATATTTTTGGTCTTCTTTATTACCAAATTGACTTTGTTGATAAGGATTTGTCAGTTATTTAGTAGTAATAGTTCTCATATTTTTTTTCCTTTCCTATTTAGATATTAAAAAATAAAAATTAAAAAAAAAAATTAAAAAAATACTACAGATTTCAAAATATGATCTATGAATCATGGCCAGAAAGGCATCTATTTACTTCCTTGTTACTATAAAGTGACTGGACATGACAACTTCACCTATAGATGTCCAAATTTAAGGCAGACAGATTTTACCTTACTAATCCTCTTTTCCTGTCATTTCAGGCCATGGTAAAAAAATCTCCATCTTTCTTATAGACCCCCTTAGGTATTGAAAGACTGCAGTAAAGTCTTCACAGAGCCTTCTCTTCTCCAGGCTGAACAACCCCAACTTTTTCACTTTTTCCTCTTAGGATAGATGTTTCACCCCTCTGATCATTTTTGTGACCCTCCTCTGGACCTACTCTAAAAGATCCCTGTCTTTTCTGTACTGAGGACTCCAGCACCAACCAGATGCAGTACTCCAGGCAGGGTGTCACCAGAGTGGAATAGAGTGAGGGGGGAATCACCTTCCTCAATGTGCTGGCCACACTTCTTTTTATGCAGATAAGAGATGATATTCAAAAATAAAATTTAATTAACTTTAAACACACACAATGTTATAAAAATAAGGGTCTTTAAAAATTCAGAGGAAAAAATATGAGTAGTAACCAAATTCAACAATATGGATTATATTCCATCTTTGACATACAGAAATTCCACTATGTGAAACAGAATTAAAGGATAAAAGAGTGTAAAGTAATTAGATCCTTACTCAAGAAAATGAGACAAACAAAAAGCCATCTTTTATTTGGAAGTTTTGAAAAATAATTGTCTATATGAAAGCAATATAACAACACAAAAAAAACCCATTCATCTTCTATATATTCACATGCCCTTTTTATTTTTTTCTTCTTTTTCATTTTGCATTCTTGAAACTACATTTGTACTAAAACTTTACTCATGTCCTGAATGCTAGACAAAGTATTCAACATCAAACCTGCAGGTCTTGAAGTTTATCGTGTACTGTCTGCTATTCCTATACAAAGCGAGAATTTAAAAAGCAGTTCAGAATAAATGTTTGACTCAGACGTTGTATAGATATACATTTAAACCATGCAGGATAATAAAACTTCAGGCTTGCTTATTTCCCCAAAGGCCTACAGTGCTCTATTTCATCTTCCTGCTTGTTTCTGGTAAAAACAGGCATGACTGTATCCTTTTTAAAAAAAATCTTCTGCAACTACAGAACAGCTCTTTCAGCTTTTCTAAATTACTGTCTAGTCCAGGATCAAAATTCTGAATACTTTTCTACAGTTGTAATTCAACAGAAGTGCCTGACAGATGTTAATTAGAAAGGTAGTTAAAACAAGTGAAAGAAGAGCATTATTACTGTTACTCAATATGTATAAATATGTCATCAAAAGGTCATACAAATTTAAGTGCTGTAGCTAATATTGTATATGTGTAAATACAACATTAGAAGTCTTAAGAAAATCATGCAAAAGTAATTTGCATATGGATTTTGGTAAAGTAGAAAAGCAGAGCACTGAAACAAACCTAGCTCTTTAATGAAGACAGGTTTTCCCTGATCAAAAGGTTTCATTGATAAAAAGTTTATTTTGCAAGGTTTCTTGCAGAAGGGAGAATCCCAAAAAAAACCTCAACTTTCCACAGAGCACTTTTGATAAAGACAAGTTTGGAGTAAATCAAGAATAATCATTTTAAAAATAGCACACGTGATTCTTTGCAATTACTATCACATCAGAACATATTTATCTATATTGTAAGAGAGAACTGAGGTGGACACAAACCATACTGTTCAGAATTGCTTGTCCTCAGTAAGGATTATTCAACCCTCTAAGCACTGCTGGCTGCTCATCACACAATGAAAGTTTTGCTGATGCAAAAGTAGTTCTGATGATGCCTCACATACACATTCATGCAGCTCACTTTCATTTTGCTACTGATTGACTGCAGACACTTTACACAATTTCTCTTAAAACTTTTAAATTGATCAAAGCCCAGTAATGTCTTTCATCACATTTCCAGCTACTAATTCTGTTTGATGATCAAGGTGATGAATCAACCGTAACTTTTGGAAATTGTTTAAGCCCTGTGCAAAGTCTTTTTTTATATCCTCTACTTTAGTCATTTCACTGATTTCTGCTCTGTTGCATTTCAAGATTATTTTCTTTGAGAAGTCAATAGATTAGGAAAAATAAAAGCAAGCTTGACTATGGTTTCTGGTTTGAGGAATTGGTTTTTTTCCCTCCATCCAGAGTTTTCAGAAAGACATAAAAGCTTGTGAGTGTCCATTTTCTTACAAAATAAGTCATCTTATCAAAATATATATATATATATAAAAAAAAAAAGTGACAAAGGAATAATACTATAAACACACACAATGCATTCCAGGTGCAAGAACAACTTCATTTTCAATTAAAACAATAAAATGAATTTTTAAGTTCTCTGACATTTTATCAATACTGTGAAAAATCCTTAATGTATGATTATACACTATAGAAAGAGATATCTATGTAAAAAAGCTAAAAAAAGACAAAATAAATAAGAAGTAGGATCCCACTGATTCTGTTGGGAACAAAACTGACTATAGAACACAGTATTCAATTAGGCTTATGACATTTCACTGTATTTATAGAAAAAAAACCCACATAGTTTTAATTATAAGAATGTAAGGTAGACATAGATAAACTTGATATCAAATGAATTTTTTTTTATTGTTATTATTCTTTCTTGTTCTTATTTTGACAAAGATTCAACAGAAAGGCTATTTATTTTTCAGAGACATTGGAATTCATTAGAAGCACAGTTTGAGGTTCTGGAAGACAGGACAACATTTCTGTTGTCTAAATGTGGGTATCTAGAGCTACTACATGAAAAAAAAAAAATATATGCAACTGCAGCACTGGAGAATAGGACTTACAGAAGCCCTGCAGAAGGAGGAGTTCAAGAGAGGTAAAGCATCTAAAATGGTTCTGGATTTCCATTTTTAATCAACTTCTTCACAACCTGAGGGTCACATTTCCAGCTGCTGAGAAGATGGAATTGTGTAACTTACATTATTTCTGTTTTAGACCTCATTTTAGTTCAAGATGTATAGTGATGTATAAGCAAGCATAAAATTTTTTCTTCTACTACTCTGAGGGTTTTGTTTCATACTATGAGTTTTTCACAGCTACACTGCTAAACATGTAGCGGTTATCTGAACATCCTGATTAGAGTAAAAATGGATACACTTTAAAACACAAAGAACACATTTTAAAGGAACTTTTTTAAGGAAAACAAGAAGTTTTATTGGGATTTATGATTTGCCTAAGCCCACAATACTATGATGGCATATTCTAGGATTTTTATACATCCAATTTTTAGGTTTTGAGATACTGACAAATACAGTGTTGTGCTTTAGACCCATCTGGCAGCTGAGTGCCACATGGCCACTTGCTCATGGACTCCTCACCCCCTGAATGGGAAGGAGAAGAGGGAGAAAAATACAAAACCCTGTAGGCTGAGATAAGGAGAATTTAATACAACAGTGCAAAAAGAAAAGTAACAACAACAAAGCAATAGGAATGAAACAGTACACAAAATGAACCATATAGAATGAACCAACAAAGGTGCTGCCTGCCCTGACCACCATGAACACCTTCCGGGAGAATCCTTTGCCTTGCCTGCCCCTGCCCTTACACAGTGGGCATGACTTCAATATGGTATCACATAACTAATTGGCTGGTTCAATAGTCTATCCTGACTGTGGCCCCCCTCCCAACTTCTGGTGAAAATTAACCCTATCCTAGACAAACCCAGAACATACAGAAATGCACAGATATAAAAATCACTCAGTTTGTTGTGGAGGTAAGAATGTATAAGGTGCTCACTGCTTGCAGTGAGATGTGGATGCATTTGTCCAAAATCTCAATTAGACAAGAACCATGAGAACTCAGACTTCCTAAAATAGATTTGAAGGCAGGTAAGAAAGAGGTTTAGTCTATTTTATTTTACATTGGGTTTGGCTCATCTAAAATGAGGTGGGTGGAAGAAGGTTTTTGTCAGCTACAGTAAATGAGACAGCCTAATTAATACATGTACAATATACGCATGGATTTATCTCCAAATAATGTTTGCTAAAATAAATTAAACAAGAGTCAAGGCTAATGATCTCATATCTCAATAAACAGTATTGTCATACTTAAAGCAACATATCAATGACAGATATAGTATATAGTGTACAGAAAGCAATTTCATGCTTCACTTTCCAATTATTTGCATTTTTAGATAAGCAATTAATGTCCTTCCAGCTGTTTCTGGGTATTATTATATTTACTGCAAGTAGTATGGTGAATATCTAAACTAAATTAATTAAATAGAGTAAAATATTATCCTTGTTGAAGCAGACTTCTGAAAGTAGATGCAAACAGACATATAGGTTAAATGCAAATGTTTATTGGTCTCAGCCTCCAGTCAATGGGTAAAATCTATAGAAAAATATGAAGAAAAATCCGTAAGAGTAATTCTCTAGAAAAATCCCCCAAAGCTGCATGCAATATAGAGATTCCTTAGTTAAAGGATTTGTCTTTGCAGTTAATTTCAATATATAGTTAAGTGAAGAGAGAGAAAATTTGCAAAGAGGTGCTTTTCACTACTGTTAAGATAGCTAATTTTGGTTGACAGTTGAATTCTGCCTTATATCTTTTGGTGTAGTTCCACTGCACTCTACATTTATTTTCTTGTCCATGTTCAATTTCTGCAGGAACACTATGATCTAAAAACATAATTTCAAGCATTTTCCTCTCCTCATATTCCCTTCCCAATTACAGTGTTATTGGGATCTACTCTTCATTAACCATTCCTGTCATAAGTGATAAAGCACTAAAAAACATATCTTTATGATCACATGCTCAATGTAACTTCATCCTGCAGGCATGTTTCTTTTTCTCTCTTCCTTTCTCCTCTTTCCTCCTCTTCTGTCGTTAACAATAATTGAGGTTTTTTTAATGCACTCCCAAGAAAATTCTAAACTTTGGTAATTTCTGTTTCATAGTCACTAAAAATCTCTAAATCTATCATTTGGATCAGTTAAAAAAGATGAAAAATGTTAGTCTCTGAGAAAACATTCAGTACATCATCAGATATTTCAAGCACTGCATCAAAATAATGCAGTCTCACCTTGCCTGTAACCTAATAAAAAAGTAAATTGTATGCAAATACTAAGCTCCAACATCTGTAACATGTTACGTACAATTATATGCTCTTTGGGAGAACTGTAAAATCCAGTCTGCATTGTCTAGATTTAATGCAATAGATTGATGCCTAAAATAAGAACATTTGTGGTGGAGTTTATTAGTCAGACATAATTTAACTGTAGCACTTTCATGCATAGCCCATGTATTTCTGCTTTCAAACAACTTATCACAGCAGAAGTATACATTTATTGGAGAGGAAAAAAATATATGTAATAAAGGAAATTCTTTGACAATATGAATGAGATAAGCATTCTTTGCAGAGTAATTTTCAAAATACATGTAGGTCGAGAACATTTGTCCCTTTGACATTTGAATTTACATTCTATATGCAGGGCAATCCTTCATTCTTTACAATCTCAGCCACAAGAATTGTCAAGTAAATTTCCTTGTATACCAAGGTGGATTATAGTGCCTACCAGGCACTTATTTTTTGGATTCATACAATGGAATTTTGTTAGAAGACTGAAACCTACTTAACACAAGGCATATGTGAATTCTTTAAATAAGATGACTTAACACTTGACAAAATCAATGATCTTCTGGCTGCTAAGGATTAAATAAGAAAAATAATGATTTTACATGTAAGATAGACAAGAGGAGAGAAAGGGAATAAAATCTTTGGTTGTCTTGATGCAAGAGTTGTTATTAGCTCCCATTGTTTACACACAGAAATGCCTGAAATCTAACACATAGAGAACCCTGTAATGGGGTCATTCAATGTGTCAATTTCTGTGTTTCTACAGGAAAATTCATGTGGGTATAATCATCCTTTCTACTTTAGGAAGTACAAAACATTAAAAAATCTGGGATCTGTCATTTTAGGGGAGGCCACTAGGAATTAAAATTTTTGTTTTCATATATTAACACAGTGTCTAAGACCTGTAGAGAGTAATAACATCAAGATAGCTAAGTACAATTACTGTAGAATGCAAAACCACTGTTCTTCTTGTTCTCCATGCTTAAGTGCTTTGAGCTACATCTTACCATTACAGTTACTCCTTTTCTAATTAATGTACAGGAGTTTTTAGTTTTACAACTGTTTGCTAATGCTTTTAAACATAGCAACAATGTTTTAGCAGATAATGCTAGAAAATTATTTATATATGTAGCTCAGAAAAAAAAAAAAAGTTATTTCATCTGCATATAGAGCCACTATACTAAAAACTTAATCACAGGCAGATATTTGAACATAAGTGAAAAATACAAAGCTTTTCAAAAAATCTACATTATGCCAATAAAACTCTGCAATCCTGAGACAGCATAATTTAGTTGCTTTTTCTAAAGCATGTAAATAAGAATAAAATTGTCCTTTATGAATTTTATGTATATAGTAATGAAAATATTTCTAAGAGGATAAATATCTATTATTTCATTGATCACAGCCATGCTTTCTCATTAAATCTGTACCAAATAAAAATACACTGTTCATGCAGAAAAAGTAGGTGTACACACAGCCATTTTAGTGATACCTTTCACCAGAGGATTAACTCAATGGCCTACTAGTACATTCTTCTGAATTATTACTTTAAAAGACTGGAAAAGCTCCTAGAGTGATGGTATCTACCCATATCAACAATGAATGAATTATTAGGGGCAAACTTCTGTATGATTTTTTTCAGTTCATTTATCAACAGTCCAGATGTTTTTTATAAATTAAACTTTAAAATACATAACAAGTAATATCACATATTCTGAAAAAAACAGCCTAATTCTTGTTCATATATCTGCTGCCATTTCTTATGATTTGTGCTCACTCGTGTGTCATCTCATATCTGCCATCTCTGCTACTGTCTTTCTCTTCATATTTGTATGCTACCTATAACTCCCCAAATATGTCAGCCTGCCAGTAAATGAACTTCCTTTCTTTTAAATGAATTCTTAAAATGATCACTCTGTAAAATGCATGAATCTTAACTTGCGTCAAAAAATAACACTTTCACCCCAACAATAAATATTGTTTTGTAGACAGACTAAGAAAATACCATTTCTCATGTACATTTGTTTCAGGCTAGTTTCCTATTAAAATGTTGAGACCTCTGGGATATGGTCTGATGACTTTTTTTGTTATCTTTCATTCTAGTAGCACTTTAACTGTATTACTGAAATAACAATAACAAAATAATAACAACAACAATAACTACAACAACAAGAAAATAATAATAAAAACCAGACCAAAACAAAAATAAAACCAAAGAAATTATGCTAATGTCTCTGGCGAAGAAACATCAACTGGGGAAAAAAAATTGATCATTGGAACACCAGAGATCAAAAAAAAACCCAGCAAAAAAATGAATGTAACTATTTTTACATTATTACTTTATACTTAGTTAATATAGAAATTATTTAATATGATGTGGTTAACAAAACAAGTTTGCTATCGAAACTAATTTCTGTATATGAACAAAAGAAAAGAGTAGATGATAAAAGCTGAACAAAGAATATACCCAATGCTGAATAGGATGAGAGTTTTAGTGACAGTAGGCACAGATAAGGCAGAGGTATTCAACATCTTCTTTGCCTCAGTTATCAACAAGTTCTTGCAGACCTTTATGCTTAACTGAAGGGCCTTAGGAGAATGACCAGCAACAAGAGAATGAAGTCAAGTGTTATGTTAGCAATCTTGACTCATATAAAACAATAGGACCCAAAGGGCTGCATCCATGGCTGCTGAGAGAGCTGGCATTGACTTCACAGCCTAATCTTAAGGGTTACATCAAAGAAAAGTTTTGCCTGGTTCAAGTTTCATTTCATGCCCTATAGCTATTATGTACATGGCATTTTCTATGGTACGTTAGTGGAAACAAAATGAGACTAATTCACTAGTTCTCATCAGGTTCTAGAGACATTCCTGTAAAGTCCCATGTTTGAATGAGATATTAAGCATATCTTATAAATTCCTGAAAAAACTGAATATTGTGTGCAGCAATATTGCATACTCATTCTATTGTGTAGGCTTTTGTCCTGTTTCAATAAAGTATGCGGGGTTCTATTAAATGGTATACCATGTGATCCAAAAAAAAAAAGAAATTTTTAAGTAACTCCAGGAAACTTCAAGAACTTTTCCAGATAATGGTCTTGAAGCATCATCCACCTTTAATTAAATAAACTGATCAATCATATTTTTCACCACATTTTTCCTGGTGAAAATTTTTCCTATACACAACTCTGTTGTCATAACGTTTAACAGTGACGAAGAGGGAGCAACATCTAAGCATTAAGCATACATATGAATTCACATAATGCTTGGGAAAATTTTCTTTCTTTTTTTTTTTTCTCTGTTAAAAAACTCTGACATCCACATTTATATGATTTAATCTCACAGAACAAGTGCCATCTATCAAGAGATCATATGCTGTTATTGACTAGTAAGGTTAACTGTATCAAAGAAAGAAATCCTAACTCTTTAAACAGTCACAGCAAGTTTTGCTGTTGACTTCAGGGAAAACTGAAATACAAGAAATACAACAAGATGTTTAACACCAGTTGTAGAAAAAGAGGAAGCGTGAGTAAATGAGAAAACCAATCTACAAGAAGGGAGAGAAGAACAAGTGAAAGAACTATTGAATATTAACTTATTAATTTTACTGGAATTTGCAAGATTGCTAGAGAGATGAATGAAGAACCACCCATCAGCAGCTTCACAGGAGTGAAGATTAATATAGGTAAGATTCCTTTGATAACACCGATTCTGGAAAAAATCACCTATTAGATAATCCACTACAGTATCTCCACAGGACCCAGATAGGCTTGAGATTACATTTAAAATAATAATAATAATTTAAGAAAAAAAAAAAAATGGCCAGGAATTTAAGAATGAGTGGCATTTACAGGTAGTTAAGCTTTTCAACACAAAATGTCTTCAGAGAATTAGTGACAGAAATCATAGCAGCTAAGAAGCTAACTGGATGATTACAGAACAACAGAGAAAAAAAATATGAAGATGTTATCAGAAGTGTTCATCTTAGCGATTAAAGTAGAAAAAGCTTTTGTACTGGGAACCAAAATAAGAAACTTCATAGTATGTGAAAAGTCAGTGAGACCACTAAAGGAGAAACCTTAGATGTACAAATGATGCTGACTTCATAGTCCTGTTCAACAACTCTTTACAGAGAATGACAAGGCAGACCCATTAAAGTGTTGAAGAAATTACTTAAAATCAAGATAAAGTATTGAATGAAAAAGACCTGGACCAATCCAAAAAGTTAGATGTGTGCTGAAGTACTCAGAAGAAAGAGATTCCTCCAGTTACCAAAAGGAAGGACATAAATAGGAAAGCAATTAGCTACATTTATACTATAAGAATCAGGAACATTTCAGCTTTCAAGGTCCATGAATGAGTCATGTCCATAATCCATAGTGAGAATATCTTCAGGTGTACATTAGTCCATGGGTGTGCAAGTTAGGGCATGCTCCATTAGATCTCCATTAAGTTTTCTGTACATGTGGGAGACAAGAACTTAAAAGTTCCAGTATGCCCACATGCTGACTTTAGAAGCCTTTTTTTTTTTTTCCATATTTCTTCTCATATGTTACCTACATTCTAAGCACAACCTGAGTTTGAATTGATCAAGTTTCCTAAAGAGAAGGCAGCAAATTCCTTTAAACATTCAGTATTACCTACACAAAGGAACCTTCCATTCAATCATATCAGCAGTAAAACTGCAAGAGCAAAGTTTTGTTTCAGTCTTTATATTTTAATTTGTTTACATATAAAATCTTCACATCCTGTATGCAAAATTGTTTGAAGGTACATTCATTATGCTTTTAATTGCTTCTGCAATTAATATACTCAACCAAATTTGACACAGAATCACAGAATTGTCAGAAGGGACCTTAAAGAACATCTTTAAGATGTTCCAACCCCTCTGCCATGGGCAGGAACACCTCCCACTAGATCAGGTTGCTCAAAGCCCCATCCAGCTTGGCCTTAAAAACTTCCAGGGATGGGGCTCCTACCACCTCTCTGGGCAACCTATTCCAGTGTCTCATGGTAAATAACTTCTTCCTAAAAATAATGCTGTGAAGATGAAGCAGGAAACAACAGTTTTAAAAAGAGTTTAACCCTCAAGAACACTATGAAAGTTCCTCTAGAGCTAAAGGAAAAGTTTTATACTTCATATGATGACAAATTTATTAAATAGATTAATGCTCCAGTACAGCTGTTACATATTCAGTGTTGTTTCCTTTGTAAATCTTCATTGCTTCTGAAGACTCTACAAAAGAAGGACTGAAGAGATAGTGGTCTTATGCAGACATATAAGCTGTTTTTATTTTCCTTCCTTCTTCCTTACTATTGTCCTTTGGACAGTTAGTATCACAGCAGCAGTATTTTAGTGGAATCAGATGATTCTTATTAAGTCATCAGAGAGTTAGAGTGTTTCCTTTATATGCTGCTTGCCAGCACTGGATTGTTTATTGTGAAACATGAAGGATGTTGCTCCCCTACCATTCTGACATGGCCCCTATCACTGAACACTACCTAATAAACCCTCAGTAATCCTCTGTGTGTATAAAAAGAGACTGACTCATTTCAGGGTAACATATTTTACATCACTGAAAAAGGTTTCTCTCACATTTCCATTTTCTTTCCTCACCCTTTCCCTCCTCTAAAGGGGTCAGCACTTTTTAAATAGGTCAAACACTAAAAAAATCATTAATCCTTGAAGATGAGTCAGACTTCTCTGGTTTACAGCATTTATATTAATCTCATCCTTAAGGACGTACTCTGCAGTTTTGATGTACACCTACATTTATCCTATTTCATCTTCTCATGGTTGCAACAGAACTTCCCTATTGATCTTTGCTGACAAAATAATTTTTTTTATTATTATTTTTAGGAATGCCCACATTAACTGGCTGGTTGTCCAGTGCCTGCTATGATGCTCTGTCATTGTCCTTCGTTTTCACAACATGGGAAGAAAATATGATGAAAAAGCTCTTGGACTGGAATAAGCACAGGGATATGACTTACCAATTGCAATCACTGTCAAAAAAGACTTGAATTGGGGGAAATTAGCTTAATTTATTGCCAATTAATGATAGAGTAGGATAATGAGAAATAAAATAAAACTAAAACCACCTTTCTCCTACCCCTCCTTCCCTGGCTCAACTCCACTCATAACTTTCCTATTTTCTCCTCACCTTGAGTGGTGCTTGAAAACAGTGAATGGGGATTGCAGTCAGTTCATAATGCTTTGTCTCTGTCTCCTTCCTCTTCACTCTCTTCTGTTCCATTGTGATGTCCCTACCATAGGATACAGTCCTTCATGAACTTCAGCAATGTGGGTCTCCTATGGGCCACAGTTCTTGCCGGAAAATCTACTCCAGCATGGGGTCTTCATGGGCTGCAGCTTGCTTCAGGGCATATCCACCTGCTGTGGCACAGGGTTCTCCATGGACTGGAGTGTGGATATCGGATTCACTGTAATCCTCCATGGGTTGCAGGGACAGCATGCTTCACCCATGATCTTCTCCATAGGCTGCAGGTGAATCTGGTGCCTGGAACATCTTCTTCCCTACCTTCTTCATTGACCTTGGTTTCTGCAGGGATGTTTCTCACACATTTTCTCACTCCTGTCTCACACAGCTGTTGCACAGTGGGTTTTACCTTCACTTAAATATGTTATCACAGAATCTCCAGCAGTGTTCCTGATTGGTTCACCTGTGACCAGTAGAGGGTCTATCTTGGATAGATATGCTGTATCTCTGTTGGATACAGGGGCAGCTCCTGGTGTCTTCTCAAAGAAGCGACCCCTAAAATCTTGCCACGTAAATCAAATACAGTAAGAAATTATAATTTGTTTCCTTATTTACTGGATGCTAGTTAAAAGGATGTGGCTGGGTGGCAGAGGGAAAGTTGCTCACTTCCCAAGTGCTAGTTGTTGTACTCTGGATCAGACAGAATCTTTTGTAAGTAGAAAATGTAACCAGAATTTCTGAAATTACATGGAGCAAAGAGACTAAAACTGGGGCAAGCAGCAAATCTGCAGCATTAATGGTAACTGAAAAGAACAGTCCATAAAAAGATATACTGTCAGTCCTCAAAGACAATGAAAAGAGTTTTTCTACTTTTGGATCTTTTGGTCCTCTACACCTCATTCTACCTTGTTAAACACCAATGCCCCCCATTTCTTCTGCTGAGGCATAGCTTAATCTGCTAATGCTTATGATTAACATACATAATGAAAATCCATGACTTCTGACCATAGCCAGTGTAACTCTATTGGCAAAGAGAGATAGATGGAAAGGACACTTAGGTGTCTCATATAGACCTTGTTCTCATATAGAACTGCTAGTAGTGTACCAACCCACATTTATAAGGATGCTCAGAAAACAGACCTTACCTGTTTGGGGTGGAGAGGTGGAGAGAAAGGAAAACTTGTTAAGTGTTATATCACTCCTCCCATACCTACTATAAGAATTCACTCAAGCTCAGAGCCGTGGAATCTGAAGTTCCAATGAGGAGAAAAAAAAGAGAGGATAATATTATTTGCAGTACCTTTCCCTCTGCCCTTTCTTTTTCAATAGCTGTACTCAGTTCAGACCAGGACTATATTTCATTTGACCACTTTAATCACACTAGAGCTACACAGGAAGCACCCTGCAATGAACCTGGACAGAATGATCTACTATAGCAATGAATCACCCTATAGGCTCCTCCTCAGCTGGATGAGAGAAAATATAACAAAAGGCTCATGAATTGAGATAAGGAAAGGGACATCACTTAACAAATACTGTCATGGGCTAAACAGACTCAATTTGAGGAAATTAGCTTAATTTATTACTGATCAAATTAGAGTAGGATAAGGAGAAAAAACCCCAAAATCTTAAAACACCTTCCCCCACCCCTCCCTTCTTCACAGACTTAAGTTTATTCCCAAATTCTCTACCTCCTACCCCTCCCAGCAGCACAGGGAGATGGGAAATGGGGGTTGTGGTCAGTTCATCACATGTTTTCCCTGCTGCTCCTTCCTCCTCAGAGGGAGGACTTGTCAGTCTACCTCTGTTATAGCATGGGGTCCCTCTCATGGGAGACAATCTTCTGTAAACTTCTTCAATGTGGATTTCTCTCCTGGGTTGCAGTTCTTCATTAACTACTCCAGCATGTGTCCTCTCCACAGGGTACATTCTTTCAGGAACAGACTGCTCCAGTGTGTGTCCCCCATGGGTTCATAAGTCCTGCCAGAAAACTTGCTCCAGCATGGGCTTCTCTGTCTCCAGAAGATCACACATCCTTCCAGGAATCTGCTCCAGCACAGGCTTCCCATGGGGTCACAGCCTTCTTCAGTCATCCACCTACTCTGGTGTGGGGTCCTCCACAGGCTGCAGATGGCTATATCTGTTAATATCTATGGGCTGCAGGCACACAACCTACCTCACTGGTCTTCATCATAGTCTGCAGGGGAGTCTCTGCTCTGGCACCTGAGCATCTCCCTCCCCCACCTTCTTCACTGACCTTGGTATCTGCAGAGTTGTTTCTCTCACATCTTCTCATTCCTCTCTCCCAGCTGCAACTGTGCAGGGTTTTTTTTTTTACCGTTCTTAAATATGTTATCACAGAGATGTTTCCTCCACTGCTGATTGGCTCAGCCCTGTCCAGGAGCAGGTTCATCTTGGAGCTGACTGGAATTGGTTCTATTAGATGTGGGGGAAGCTTCTGGTAGCTTCTTACAGAAGACACGCCTGTAGCCCTCCTGCTACCAAAATCTTGCCACACAAATCCCACACAAGGCTACAGAAACAATGAGTAGATATGTGAGAATGCTCTAGAATGTATTCTTTTCCATCTAAGACAGCTATGATAGTTAGGTTGAATGACCATCTGGAGAAAGCTATTTTTCCTTTGAATATATATAGATTCTGTATAATTGATCTAAAAAGAAAAAAAAAAAAAAAAGATTAATTTTTGGATGCCTAAACTTAAGTGATAAGAAAGTCAATGTTAATGTTTAAAACTGTTATGTAACTCACTATAACTGGAAACCAAAGTTTAGAAATCAGATTTGGCAAACTGCATGAAATTACTTACCTAGAGAAATAGAAGGGGAATCCCTTTGCTCTACTAGCAAATTGATTTTTGTTTTTAACAGTAGAAAATAGTCATGTGTGTGACTTCAAAAGCTATTTCTTATTTTCTCTGAAAGCAAATTGTCAAAGTAGTATTCAGAAATATATCAGCAATAGTAGATCATCCAAATACTACAGTGTAAGCAGATATTTGAACATTTCTAGATTAAAATGTTGTCCTTTACAAACATATTTGATACATGCAGAGGGCCTGTTGACTGATTATTTTCTATCGCATCTGTTTGAATGGCATCATGCCCATTCACTAGCTCATCAAACTCCTGCCCAAGGGCAAAGCTGCCAACCAAGAAAGCACTAGTTAAAAAAAAAAAAAAAGGCCAACCAAGAAGAAACAGTAGACTGAAATAACAGACTTGGAGATAAGGAAAATAGGAAGCTTTACAGATGCTTCAAATATGGAATAGACTTTGGTAATATTGAACATGAAACTTAGAAGAGTTGGAGAGATTGTTTTCTGAGATAATTTGAGTTGCTGAAATGCTATCTGAGATAAGAAGCAATATATTTTGTTAAATGTGTGATGGTAGGGGCAAATATGTGTTCAAATAAATATAGAAATGTTACCTTTCTTAACAAATGATATTGAAAACAAAATATTGGTGCTACTAGTAAGATCAATAAGCAAGCAGATGGTGATGCATGCATTTGTAGTACTTCACTCAGCCAGCATTTGAAGCACTTTAATTAGTTCAGCTGTCTAACCCTCTTTCTCCCCCATGTCATCCTTCATGTATTATGTCAATAGACAAGGAAATATTAGAATTATTATCCTTATGTTACAGATGGAAAGAGTGGGACAAAATGATACAGAGGTCATAAAACAAGAAGAACAAGTAGAAATGCCTTGGATAAAACACCATTTGTTTCCAGTCATGGGATATTACTTCAGAGGGGAAAAAAAAAAAAAAAAAAGTAGTCAGTGTTTAAAGCTACAGTATATAAAGAAAAGCAGATTGATCAGGATAGCTAGAGATTTAACAAAAGCAGAATAAAATGATGTTTGTAAACACAATAATGAGTTGTACTTACTCTTTATTTTAAGTTAGATTAATAAGCAGTGCAGATACTTAACAAGATACTGTTCTTGAAGGTATTGGGAATAGTTACTGTAAGGGACACTGGAGTAGAACATTTTCAATATCTAAAATATAGTGGTTCAGATTTAACTAGACATTAAGTAATGGACATTACTTCTCAGTACGTCATCATACTGGACGTGATCTAGATCCAAAAAGTGAGTTTCTGTCTTCTGTGTAAGTCCCAGAGAAAAAAGCAGATGCCCTGTCCTTTAGCAACCCTATAAATAGCTTCAACTCAGTTAAAATCTTCTTAGTGGACTGTTGGGTTTGTTGTTTGTTTTTTTTAGAGGGGGTTCTTGTCTCAGTGTTTTTGTTTTGGTTTGGTTTGTTTTTTCTTCAGACTCCAATCTGCAATCCTGACATATCCAAAAGATTGGAAAAATAGAGGAATATCAACACAAAATTTTATTATTATTATCCATGTTTGGGCAAAGAGCCACTCAATAAATTTTTTTTAGAAAAATGTATTATGGTCAAGCTACAGCCAACTCACACATAATCTGCTTCCAGTCTTTGCTTTCAGCTCTCACTAACATGCTGCCATTTCCTCTTCAGAGTGGCAGCATATGTAACAATAAGCATTTCAATAGAAACAGCAACAAACTGTAATTACACCTGGTGAATGTTAATACTAACAACGTGTGATTCAGTATTACAGGAAGAAAAAAGTCTTTTGAGATTACAAAAAAAATAAAGTTTTCAAGCTGTTAAAAAAGCTGGGGGTCTTGGTGGCATATTTTAACTCTTTTAAAATCCCCTGAGAGTCTCACATAGCTTTGTTCAGTTACACACCATAGAACACTGCATCTAATGGAAAAAAAAACAATCAAATCATATACACAGGTACATACACACTTGTCGATAGTAATTTTCATCACAATAGCCTTGTTTATCTGAATAGTGTTTACTTCTGTTCAGTTTTACTAATTTCAGTAATATTATTTTAATGAATAAAAGTTGTACTGGGGACAGCACGCAGTGTTCAACCAACATTTTCTGTAAAGAAATGCAACTGCTTTCAAGAAAAAAACAAAAAGAAACCCCAAAACAAAAACAAAAACACAAACACAAAAACACACAAAACCACAAAACAAAACTGTAAATCATCAAGAGTATTCTATTTAGCAGCACAATCTCTGCAAGACATTAAAATTCTTGATTCTTGTGTTTGGTTTTTTTTTTAATTTTGCTACTAAATTAAGTCTTTATAAAAAGAAAAAAAAAAAAGAAATTAGTCCGCATCAGACTCTGATAATTTGTGCAAGAAAGAAGGAAAGTTCCTCCAAAGGAAATAGTGAAGCAACAGCTATGAAATTTATGTTATGGGACTGAAATACATGTTTGTTCTACGGTTATAATGGAGGTGTGGGTGGCTATAAGGACTGTGCCTGTGTACACTTCCAGAGCTCTTAATTCAGTAATTCCCTGAGTGGTCCAGGATCTCCTCAGCTAATAAACTGCATAGATGAGCTAATGGACTTGTTTGATACAGTGAACAGATGTGAGACAAGGTGACTGACTGAAGTCCAGAACTCCACAATAGAATTTTAGCTGATTAGTGTAGGAACTATTCCAATATGAATTTTGGGCTGTTCTGCAGATTGCCTCAGACAGCTCCTGTTGTGCCTAGACCAGTCTGAATGTTCCAGTCCATTGATCAATACTCTGGATAAAATCCCCATGAGCTTTTTCTTCTCCAGGCTAAAGAGTCCCAGATCTTTCAGCCTTTCCTCATATGGGAGACACTCCAGTCCCTTCATCATCCTTGTGGACCTTCACTGGTCTATCCCACACATGTATGTCTCACTTGTACTGGGGAGCACAAAACTGGACACAGTACTCCAGGTTGTAACCTCTCCAGTGCTGAGTAGAGGGCAAGAATCACCTTCCTCGACCTGTTGGCAGCATTCCTCCTAATGCAGCCCAGAATAACTTTAGCCCCCTTTGAAGAAAAGTGGCTTAGCTGCAACTTGATGTCCACCAGCACCCCTAGGTCTTTTATGACAAAGTTGATTTACACATAGATGATCCCCAGAATGTTTTTATATTGTTAAAGTGAATCATTTTAGATTTTTATGTAATTAAGAAAAAAATTAAATATTTTACATTGTCCAGATGCAGAACTTTGCACTTTCTGTTGAATTTTATGAGGCTCCTGTCAGCCCATTTTTCCAGCCTGCATTAAACATTACAGTATTTTGAATCTTTACCATTTAAGAAACATCTGAAAATTTTCAGATTTGCTTCAGGTAGCTGAGAATCAGTTAAAATTCTAAACATCCTCACTGAACAGTTTAACACATGCCTAATGAGAAATGCTTGCAATCTGCAAGGTAAATTTGCATAACAAACTATTTCAAGTACTTCTGTTTAATCTGTGTTAATTACTCATTATTTTTTTCCCCGACATTGTTTTAAAACTTCTGTCCTCATATTAGTTTGTGACGCTTTATATACTCAAAATCAGGATGCTAATTTATTTTCCCCTTGATGAAACATTCTTTGAAGCACATATCCTACTATAAAAAGGACAATCTCTTTGTATTCCTTGGAATTTTAAAACAGATTTCTGTGTCAGTACTAGTTTTATAATTATTATATAGAATTCTACATAAAGTTGAGTTTAATATTTGAAAAGGAGCTGTTGCGTTTTTCAGTATATAGGATAACAGAAAAAAAAACCAAACCAGTTTTGTATTTTTAAGTAATTGAAAATGCAAATTTGTGGTTTTTTTTTTTTTTTTCTGATTCTTTTGCACTTATGTGAGGCACAGAATATAAAGCAGCTATGGTAAATTTAAAAAAATTATCATGACATAATTAAACAGACATCTAGGATGAAACAGAGAGTAGACTAGTTAGGTATTGCTAAATCTGGTAGCTGGGAAGAGGCAAGGCTCTTTCAGCTTCTTGTTACAAAGTTCCACCAGCAGAGAGGCTGAGCATATGTTCTTGATAGGCACACACAAACACATCTATAGAATACTTAGCTACTTATAAGTACAGACAAACACACAGATTAACACAGTCAGGAAACACAGCACTCGTAAACACAAATATCACCAACAGCCTTGTTCCATTCCCTTTTATAGCAGTTCAGGATAAAGGTCTGTTAGTGGATTCCTTTAGTAAGTGACATTCAATCTGTCCCCTATCCTCTTTCTTCCCAGTTGCTGGCATCTTGGCATGTTAGTCACTGAGGTCTGCAGCCACATACCAGTTCCTCAGAAAAGGTCAACTTGCATGTGCACACACAGGATCCCTCTAGTGACTCCCCTTAATCAAACACTCTGCCTATCCAGTAGCAGGCCTTTGGATCTAGTCTCCAGTTGCATCATGCGTGCACACATACATGCAAATGGGTTCCTCAAGTGACCAACAGGATCTTCAGTAGCTGACTTGGAGCTCCTGTTACCTCCAGTAACCAACTTGTAGACTATCTAATCTCTCCATCTTCTGGTCTTCACAAACTTGTGGCTCCCAAGACAACTTGCTGTCTAGTCTGGCTTGGTATTTGCTAATGATCATACACCAATGTATATACCCTCCCTTGATCTAGCTGTTGGTATCAGAGACACACTGTCCCACCTCACCCATGATCCCAGTCCATCTGCTGGAATCTGCATCTCCATCATAGAATGGTAGGGGTTGGAAGGGATTTCTCGAGATCATTGAGTCCAACCCCCCTGACAGTGAAGGATCACCTAGGGCAGGCCACACAGAAACAGATTCAGACTTTTTAAAGTCTGTAGAGAAGGAGACACTACAACCTCTGTGGGCAGCCTGTTCCAGTGCTCTGCCATGCTCACAGTAAAGAAGTTTTTCCTCATGTTGAGGTAGAACTTCCTGTGTTCCAGTTTGTGCTCTTTGCCCCTCACCCTATCACTGAGCACCACTAAGAAGAGATTCACCCCTTCTACTTGACACCTACCCTTCAGATGTTTGTAAACATTATTAAGATCTCCTCTCAGTCTTCTCCAGACTAAATAGCCTCAGGTCTCAGCCTTTCCTCATAAGAGAGATGTTCCAGTCCCTTAATCATGCTTTTACCTCTCTGTTGGACTCTTTCTAGCATTTCCCCATCTCTCTTGAACTAGGGAGATCAGAAGCAGGCACAGTACTCCAGATGTGTTCTCACTAGGGCAGAGGGAGAGGAGAACCTCCCTGGACCTGCTGGCCACACTCTTCTTTATGCTCCCCAGGATACCATTCTTGTGCACAAGGGCACATTGATGTTCCATGGTTAACTTATTGTCCACCAGAACACCAAGGTCCCTGTCCATGGAGCTGCTTTCCAGCAGGTCAACCCCTAACCTGTACTGGTGCATGGGGTTATTTCTCCCCAGGTGTAGGACTCTTGATTCTGTCCTTGGCATTGAAAAAAATGTTTAATGGATATCAGAAAAACTGTAACATAGCATGGAAGCTATTTTGAAACATGCTTACATATTTTTATTCCAAGCATCAACAATTTTCTAGCTGTATCTAAAGACGGGAAAATAGAAATTAGAAAAGATTAAAAGCATGATTTGCAAAGACTGCCTTGGATATTATTTTATTTGGGGATATAACAAAGTGCAGATGTGATAATGTGATACCTAACTACGTAAATGTTTAAAGAAAATACAAATAAGTAAGCCCTCATAATTAATTTACTGTAAGAAAATTAAACATATGCTTTATAATGTAACAGAAATAAATTACTGTATAATTTGTTTTGTGAATTAGAAGTAAATAGAACTAAACTGCACACTACAAACATTGTCCAGGTGACCACTGAACAATATAAAACACTGAGAAAAGAGAAAATTGAGCCACAGAGAGGGAATAATATCCATAACCCCACTGCAAACTTGGAGAATATTCTTTGAGTAGTTTTATTGGGGGTGAAGTATAAGATTTTATTATATTACAGTATTATGAATCTGTACAGTCATCTGTCTTTTTCAAAGGAATCATGAATGCAGATTGAGATTGAAAAGAAAATATCTATAATACTTTCATATACATCTAGTCCTGATTTTTTTTTTCTGACATTTTTCCTTGGTATGTGGATAACTGAACAGCAATAATGATAAACCCTCATAAAAACAATTGTTCATACATTGCAGCAAGAGGTGCATTCAGACTTTACAACCTGTGTTTCCAGAGTCACACATCTTCTGGGAATCTCCAGTGCTCCCTTTTTGAACAAATCCTATTTCTCATATTAATTTCTGGAGAAAATGTAGGCTGGTCTGCTTGTCAGAAACTGTTTAAAGATGAAGTATCCACATGGTTCTTCAGAGTTAGGATAACCTTCTAGGATGCTGTGGAAGATGTTTCCCCATGCATTCAGTTCTATGGTCAAAATAAAGAAAAATAGGGCTTTGAAGCATATTATGGAAATATCTATCTTAAATCTCCTGAGCTATTAAGATTCTCCTGGGAACAAATGCAACCCTCTTCATACAGTTCCATAAAATACCTTCTAGGACACTACATTTTCCATCTTCTCTCCCTTAAAAAGGCTTTTGAAAGGAGATGTCTCTAGCTTTATCTTCGTAGCATTCATTAAGTATAGCTAAGAAAAATATAAACCAGAATTGCCATTATTTTTCTCTGATTACTACGGACACTCCATAGAAAAACAAAACAAAAACAAAACAAACACAAAACAAACAAACAAACAAAACCCTACACACAGAAACCCCACACATTATTGGAAGAGATCATTAATTTGAAGCTATTTATTTAATACATCTGTGGGCAGATCTGTGGTCTGCAAAAATACACTTACAAAGCAAAAGATTAAAATCTATCCTGTAAAGCATGCAAATAATTTCCTGTTGACAAAAATGGGGAGCAGAAACCTTATTTAGCTTTAATAATCTGAAACTTAGTCATACTTGGGCATCTTCACAAAGCAAGTCTTCTGCACTCCTTCCCATGAAGACAGGACTTTCTTCCCCAAGGAGTCTCAGAATTGTTAATTCTCTTGTACATCTCCATACCCATAAATATAGAGAGCCTTAATGTCTAGATACCTTTGTTTTGGAGAAGTGATATTAAATGGGGAGATTCCCATCTAAATATATATTTTAGCAGTACTGTTTCATTAATTATCTATTTATTATTTAACTTTTTAATTAAATTGATGGAAGTGTTCTGTAACATGCCAACTGCCACAATATAAAAGCAAGTGTTATGAGAGTAAAAAAGCTCTACACTGAGAAATAAACTATCATGCTTAGCAAAAAAATCTTCTTAGTAGCTTTTAAAATTGTAACTTTAAACACAGGCAATCTATGAAAACTCTATATCCTTCCTGAAAACTGGAAGTATAACAGATGTGTTTAATAACAGGTAAGTCTTGAGGGCAGGAAACAAGCATGGTGGTAACATGGACTTTTCATTTGAGTCTGAGAAGAGGAGAAACAATCTGAAATAAGCAATGTCACCATAGGAAGAATGAACAGCTCTACTGGAGAAATTATCTTACAGGAGTCAGTGTTAAACAACTAATTTAGGAATCAAATGTGATTTTCCATATAACATCTGATTCTATTGAAGTTAATCTATTCCATCACTGTTTTAGACAAAAATAGGGATGTGCAAATCAGTTATATGATAATGTTGTATAAATTAACCAGACACAACAAATTTTTAAGCTAATTAACCAAAACAGAATGGTGATTTTTTTTTTTAACTCTCCCTTACACCTTTCTCAAAACTGAACTTCAACATAAATTCTCTCTTTTTTTTTTTTTTTTTTTTTTTTTTTTTTTTTTTTTTTTTTCTATTTTTTTTTTTTTTTTTACAATTTTTCTTTAAATTGAAAATTGCTTTTTTTATTTAAGTTTGATAATTT
>JANIJG010018104.1:0-23738 GCA_024611175.1 Megaceryle torquata
CCTCCCCTCCCCTCCGGAAAATAGTCCCCGTGGGCTGCCCCCTCCCCGCCCGCCCCTCCTCGCCGCCTCGCGCACACAATGGCGCTGAAGAGAATCCACAAGGTAAGGGCAGGGCCCCGCTGCCCCGCGCCCGCCTCGGCCCCGCTACCGCCCGCCCGGGTGGCTCCGGCCCCGCCATCGCCTTACATAACCCGGGTAGGCCCCGCCGCCGCCCCGGGCCTGGCGGGGAGCGAGGGGGGTGGGGGCGGGAAGGCCGGGCCCTGCCCTGGCGGTGTGGGGTCCCGCCTCGGCTCAGGGGTTACGGGCAGCCCCGCCGTGTGCGGCTGGGGAGCGCAGAAGTTAAGCAGCGTCCTTCGGAGGCAGGGGCCGGAGAGGGCCCGGGGGCTGCGGCCCAGCCTCCCGGGGGGGGCCGCTCGGTTTGACCCCTCGGGAAGGTCCCTTCTCACCGGGCACCTCCCCGGGGATGGAGGGGTCGTGCCTTAGCTCCAGGGACAGGGAGAGGGGAGGAGGGGAAGGCGGCCGAGACCGCGGTGGTTTCGTCGGCCTGGCCCTTCCGAAAGCAACGTGGCCCCCGGAGCCCGGGCCTGGGGCCGCGAGGGGGCGCCGGCGGCGGGGCCCGGCCGGGCCCGGGGTGGGCAGCGGCTGCCGCAGCTGGAGGGGCAGCTCGCGTGTGGGGCAGGACGGTCGTGGAGGCAGCGGCGCCAGAACGGGGCTGCCGCTCCGGGAGGAAGGTGCCCGGAAGGAGCGAAGCGCTGCCTGTGTTGGAAGTTCTGGCCTTTGGGATCTTCGTGGGGACAGGCTTCTCTGTCTCAAGGAGCGTTCTCTTGGTGTTGGGCGCTGAGCACAAGAGGCTTGCAACGTTCAACTGGTCAAAATAATGTGATTTCTTTTTTTAACGGGGCCAGTGCTGTTCGACAGCCTGAGTCATCTGGTAGGCTTGTAGGGCCAGGCATGTTGAGCCCTCTCCCCCCGGACAGTCCGCACTTGGTATCCTGGCCTTCTAGAAAAAAAAAAAACCAAACCTGCTGCTCAATCCCCTGCACTCTTTCAACTCTTCTTTGCTTGATCATCATAGTAGCTTTTACTGGGGGGGGGGAGGAGGGAAGGTGGATTATTGAAGTACCCTTGTATTACCTCGGTGAATTTAAATCCTTTTCTCACAAAATGTGTAGCTGTCAGCTTGGAGTCTCCACCCAGGGCTCAGATGTAGAAGCCTGTTGTCCCATAGAGTTTCTTGCCTCTGTTACTATGTAAATCTGACTTTTTCTTTTTTAAGAGCCAACTGTGAACCTACTGCCTAATGTTTTGAGATCAGTTTGCTGGCTGTTTTGTGGGATGCCTCAGACTTGCATTATGTGTTAACATCTTCACTTTGGTTGTAGGTTATCTTGAAGTTCTTGTGAAGCTTTGTGTGTCATACTCATCAAACTAAACCTAAGGTGGAGAAGAAAATCGAAGAGAGCTTTGGAGGCTTGTGTATGCTTGTGGATTAGGCAGAGCTTGAAAGGGAAGGACTTTTGAGTATAATTTGAGCATATTGACATTCCCAGACAGGCGTAGGGTGGCAGGTTACATAAGGAAGTTGTGCTCTAGTTGAATGTCTCATCTGTAGTGCCCCGTCAATGGCTTTAGCCATGCTCAGCACTCTGTGAGGGCTGCTCCAGAGTGTGTTTGTGGGCTTGAAGGTCTTTGGAAAGAGTGGCCCTTCCTTGGGATGATGTCACATGCCTGCCATCGAAATAGGCCTGGGAGCCACGGCAGTGACAGGGCAGCGAATGCCAAACGGGGTCAGTGTGGCTGCTGGGGGCAGGGAGGACACCCAGATAGACCAGAGGGGTGGGGGGGAGGAGCAGGGAAAGCTGCTGTACTGTAGTTCAGTGCATGCTGCGGTTCAGGGCTCAATGCTCAGAGCACTTCCGCTTCCAGGCTGGCTTTTAACAGAAGAGAAGCTGAATGTGTCAAGTCTTTGTTAACGTTGGGTGCTCATGGAGCGATTCTTCACGCTGCCTTTCACAGATGAAGGATCGTGAGGGACAATGGGTGCTGTGTAAGGTTGCGAGAGTCTTTATAACCTCGGGAAGCAGTGAGAGTGTCACCGAAGCTGTGCATACATCGTGCTCTGCAGAGCACCAGGCGTCTCAGTGGAGTAAGAGCGGTGGCTGCCGAGGAGAGGAGACTTGGAAATGCTTCCTACAGCCCTACAACAAATGAAGCACGTGAAGGGAAATGAAACCGCTTGTTCCAGTGTCCAGATGCTTTAAGAGTTAGATAGGAATTAAACTACAGATTAGAAAGGGGCACTCACTCTTAGAGTTACTGTGCTCGTCTTGCTTAACTACTTAAGCAACTGGTTGTTTACACTCGAGCTATTTTAGACTGGGGGGGGTGGGGTGGGTATTTGTTTTTGTTTTGGTCCCTGGGAAAAGCAGCGATACCTTGTGTGTAGTGACCATCCCTGTCAGGAGAATAAGGGAACCGCTGTGGTTCTGACCTTTGCTGTTGCACCTTGTGGCAAGAACAAAAGCCCGTGGAATGTGGATCAAGCTGAAATAATCCCACTAGACTTGAGTACAAAGGAGCGATGGGAAGCAAAGCTGCTGCTTAGGCGTTTTCAGAGGGTATTACCAGTCTCGATAGATCAGCGTTCGGGTCTTAATCTTGCCACTGGCCGTTGTGTTTGGCAGTTTGGTTTTTATGCTCAGCCACAGACTCTGAAGTTCTACACAAAAATTTATGTGCCCTTGGATATTAAGAGGGATGAGAACTTTGAAAGAAGCAGAAAACTCCAGGAGTAGAACTGATACAGCGTCAGCAGCATTACCTGCAATTATCCCAAACTCTTCTGGGCTGGAAGTGGGGCAGAACAAGGATCTTTGGGCAGCTGGGTAGGTAGTGAGGGGGCATGAGAATCTGCAGGGTCTGTCCTGTCCCATCTCTGGTTGCTCTTGGGGTTGCCCAGAGACTTGAGCTGGGATAATGGGTCTGCATGAAGAGGCAGCAGCTGTTCTTTCAGCAGATGCTCCCAAAGAGCTCAGAGTTGAGACCTGCTCTCAAATTGCTGCTGGTGTGATCCACTGCAGTCTCTTGAGCTGTGGTGTTCCTAATCCGGGGCTTGTGGCTCTGAAACATGGAACTCTTTCCTTCTGAGAGATGTTTGGGGTGTAAGCAGCCAGTGTCCCTGTGAAGTATGGGGATAGTGATGAAATAATTCTATTTTATTGTCATTTTTATGTATATGTATGACAATAATTTGTCTTATCAGATCTATTTGATAAGAAATAGAGCATTGAGGTGTCTGGGGGTAGGATGGGAATAGTGCTGGAGGGCTGTAGTGGATGACTTCCATTTTAAGGTTTAAGCTGAAGCACTTGGGATTCAGCTGCATCCCTGTCTGCAGCGCTTATCTGTAGGAGATGTTACCTGTGCTGGAATAACCAGGGCACCGTTTGGAGCACTTTGAGCAGGAGAGCAGATAAAGGTTAGTTTCTCATCTCTTCATGAGTTCCCTGTATGAGCTGCTCAGACCCCACAGAGAGGAGAAAGGGGAAATCGGAAGCTGTGCTGAAGTAAAACACTTCCTTAGAGGAGAAGTGTTGGCTCATTACTGCTTGTAAAACAAAGGCCTCAAAACCAGGTAGAGCTTTGTAGAACTAAACTATATATTCTGTGGCGATATCCCTGTTGAACTGTGGAAGGCGATGGGTTCCCTGTAGTCCGGAGTTTCTCAACCTCCTGAGATGTTTTGGTTCTGCTCCTGCCGAAATGAGCAGTGCCAGCAGATGGGCTGCATCGGATTGGTTGGCTCCGGGGCAGCGTCAGCGTTTGCCGCGCTGTACGCGTTACCTGTGCAGAGCAAACTCGGGGTATTCATTTCTGCATTGCCGGTTCTGCTTTACAGCAGTCAGCGGGAACAACTGGTTTCTTCCGTTGCGGCCTCACGCTGTGCTCGTGGGGCTGCCAGCGCAGCCCATCTGTGTCAATTATCTCCTGTGTTGCCAGTACGGAGGATACTGGTTAGGCTTCTGTTGGCTGGCTGGGCCTTTTGATACTTGGATTCCACACTAGCAGGAAGTTACACGTTCCTTTGGTTGTCTTGCTGTTCAGGCTATTAGAAAAAAAAACAACCCAACCCCACTACCACAAAAAACACCCACAAAAAACCCCAAAACACAACAAAAACAACCCCCCCAAAACCCATAACAAACCAAAACCAACTAAAAAAGCAGGGTGACGGTTAGATGTTTATAACGACTCTTTTCATGCTACTCGCTTTCCTGTTTGCCTTCTAACTTCTGCAGAGTCTTGTAAGAAGCAATAGCTCAGAAGAGCAAGCACTAAGCCAGTGAGATTCTGTCAAAGGGAAAGGATCAACATCTTTCTGAGGATAAAAATGCTTCTGTTAATAAGGGTACTAGCCTTAGAAGGGCAGACACAGGAATCATAGAAGTCCTGTAGGCTAGGAGAGCATCTGTGGATGCTGTAGGGTGGTTGGGCCTTGGTTTGAGCAGTATCCTGTGGAGGGGGTCCACTTGGCAAGGAGAGAGGGGAGCCGAGTGAAGTGCTCGGTGGATACTGGCTCTTACAGCTCACCTTGCCCAGTATGTTGGGTGACAGGTACAGGTAGAACCTGCTCTGGCCCAAGGAATGTGCATCGAGCTCGTGTCTCCTTGGTCCTGCACAGTGGTTCTGCGCTGAGGTCAGGTGGAGGGTGGGTGATTTGGCCAGGGCCCTGGTGCTGTGTTGTGTGGCACTGCTCTGTCGAGAGCTGGTAACGATTCATGGCTAAGTGGCTGCAAGTTCCTCCTTGGTCAGATAAATCATGATTTTGTAACATAGCCGTAGATTGCCTGTCACAGAGGGTTTCAGGGGCTTTGGGCAAAAACTTGCTGGTCAGGTTAAAAGCTCTTTTCATTCACAGTGGTGACTTGAAGCAAAAATTAAGCTTATAATCAAGGTAATGATTTAGTCTGAGTAAATTACTGTGAAAACAACTGGAGTGGGGAGGAAAAGACCACAGAGTGCAGTCTGAACAGACTCTGGATAATCTGTGAGATGTAAACTTAGTGTGTTGGAGTATGTGGGGAATTCTGCAGTGTACAGAAGTTTATTAAAATTGCTGGATCTGTCTGCTCAAGGATACTGTTTTTTTACTCTTGGCTTCTTGATGTTACCAGTTATGTTGGTTATTCTTACTAAAGGCATTAACTTAATCCTTAAAACTAGTCTTGTCTTCTGGCCAGAGAATTTTTTTTACCAGGAACATGTTAGACTGGGGAGGGAATTGTTGTCTAGAGGAATAAATTTGAACTTACCTAAGAAAGGCTTTTGGGGTTTACAAATAAAGCTAATTCTAAGTTGAAGCTCATTCAGGGTTAAACATTAAGATGTCAAGCAATTGTGTTTGATAGCCCTTTGAAAACTTACTATGCAGTTTGAACTCCTTGATCAAGATGCATTTTAAAAGCAACTTTCTACCTGCTGGGATATTAGCTGATGGGAGGAGGAGAGTAGTGTGGGCCTGAGACTCGTGGCACTGGTTTCCTGGTGTGCCCTGAGGCCCTGCTGGCAGCTGGTGCCATGGGAAGCAGAGCTGAGAGGCTGTGGCATATGCACACTCAGTCTGAGTTAAAGTGCTTCCCTGGACCCCTGGGTAGGGTGTTTTGTTAGGAACTTCTGAATGCAGTTAAATCTGGTTCTGGAGCCAAAATACCATGTTCTTGTGTGACTTTTGTAGCTTTTAGGCTGTCTAGTTCGTGGATGTCATGGTAGGAGTTTCATTCTGCTTGACCTTTGAGCAAGACACCTTGAACCAGGCTTTGCTTTGTACTATGCTTCCTCTTCCTTGTTTTTGCTGAGGAATTAATTAATACTTTTAACTGTACAGTGGGTGAAATTGATGGTATCATCTGCAGGGGGGGGCCCAACCCTGAGGGTGTTTTGCTGTAGGGGACATGGCAGGAACTTGTAGTGCTCTGAGTTGGCTTCCAGCTGAAGGCAGCTCATCATGAGGCAGCCTCTGGGTAACTCCAGCTGAAACATCAGCCAAGGGCTGCTTGAGTCGACTTCTTCCTAAAGCGAAACCATCTGCATGTGCTGAAGGATCAGAAATGGTCTTGAATGGGGACCAGCTATGGCTTCCTTCTGGCTTTGGTTTAAAATCGGCATGGTCAAGATCAGGTTTGATCATTGGCCAGCAGCCCTTCCCAGGTCACAGGGAAACAGCTGGTTGTGCAGCCTGGGATCTGGTACATGCACTGATGGCTGGTTTGTTGGTGATAACAAACTGGAATTGAAACAGACTTGTTCCCAGTTACAAACCAGTTGGTTCTCTGTCTCCCTTGGCAACATCTGGAAGCAGAGACCTCCTTGGCTCTGGTGGTACCTCAAGAACTTCACAGAAGTAGTCTGCTGCAGTGGCAGGTGGTGCTCCAGAGGAGTTCTGTGAAGCTTCATCTCCCTTGTTGTCTCAGCTGGTGTTCTATAAAAGCTGGGAGGTTTTGTAATGCAGGGGCTTGAATTGAAAGTTGTTGCTGAACTTTTCCAGGCATAAGGAGCTTGTGTGTTGCTCTTTACACTGGTGAATTTATAGAGCAGAACCTGAAATGCTGCCTTAGGTGAGAGCTGTGACAAGTGGTATGAGTGTTCACAGTAAGTCATCTCCTTCTGGTCAGACACTATAAACAGCTTCAGAAAAATCAAAGTATACCTTCTTGCTGGTGCTGAAGATTGAAAAGGAAGAAACAGTGTTTTGATGAGAAACGGGCTGCTGCCAACTGAACCTCACTGCTGCCCGTGCCTCGGCTGTAAGGTTCCCTCACGGTGTCACTGAAGGGTTGTGGTTTCATCCAGTTTGATGAAGCGGTGCTTTTGAGCAGCAGGACGTGGTGCAAACATCAGTGTGGCTTTGGAGCTGCATGTTCTTCCTGGTGGAACGTGTCTGTGTTTGCAACTATTTCCCCTTTATAGGAGGGAAGGTATATGTGAGGTTCTGAAATATAATCCATAGTAGGTTGTGGTCTTGCCTGTCTTAAGGATGCTTACAATTGTGCTTCTTTTGAGTTGAGTGTTGTTGCTTTGTATTTATGCATAAAGCAGAAGCTAAAGGTATGCAGAGGGGTAAAGAGGAGAGGTTTAGGTGTGTTTTGTTTAATAAGAATTGTTTTTTGGGGCTGTGAGCACTGTGGTGTTAAATTATCTTTTCCAGAAGATGAGACTCTGGTAGCAGCCAGAAGTGGACTGTACACTTTACAAAGAGTAGATGTGTTCCTGTTTTTAACTTTTCATGCCTTTACTTCTGAATTTGTGCATGTGGAGCTTCACTTAGCTCCTTGTAGCTATGAGCAGACTGCCTTCAAGGAGGGTGTGTGGCCCTCGGGTGCCACGGATGCTGTGTGAGCAGCTGCTGTGTGAGCAGTCCCTTTGCTGCACCAGAGGGGCTCTCCTGGCTCACTGAGGCAGAAGTAGAGCATGGCACTGTCTGCTATTCTGTTTTTTTCAGGCTGTTGATACCTGAAAACTCTTCTGGTACATGCACCTCTCCTGTGTGGAGCAGTGTCCTTGTGTTGCTCAGGATGATGCTCAACACACATAATGTTCTGGATCTAAAGCAGAGGTGTGTGGTAGGTGGTTTGCTGTGTGCTGGTGGGGAGTGAGTGTGTTACTGCTTTTCTTGCTGGCTGAGACTTGCAGCTAGGAGGTAGGGAGGGATTCCTTGCTTGGCTGAAGTTGGATGCTCTGACTTGACATGCATAACTGACAGCTCTGAAGAGTTATCTGGAGATGCTCTGCACTTTCAGGAGGCTCTCCAGCAGGTGTTGCATGCTCATTACCTGCTCCCGTCCAAGTCCCTGCTGAACCACAAAGTGTGGGAGCAAGGTATGCTTGGGTTAGGGTTGTGAGAAGCTTGGCAGAAGCACCAGAAAAGCTTCAGTAGCCTCATGTCAGGAGGCTTTTGGCTGGGCAGTTGGGAGCTGCTGAGAGCAAAACTCAACTTGTGAAGGCAAGGGATGGTGGTCAGGGTATGTGAAGCTTTTTCTGGGGGACTGACCCACTGAAGGGAGCAACCAGCATGTTGCTTGTTCGATGCATTTTGTTGTGACAGGAGGGTTTGGTTAGTGGTGGCCTTCCAGTTCATGGGAATTAGAGGCTGGAATTCCTGGAGCTCATCTATTCAAGAGCTTAAATATTACCTGTAAATAACTAAAGGCCCTTAAACACAATTTATTTTTCTATTCCTGAGATCAGCTTGTATTGATTATCCTTAAATGTTTTTGTCTGTCCAAAGCTTCATCAGAGTCTAGTTTCCAGGGTCTGCTGTGGACTCTGGCTGTCACCAACACTTGCAGGTGCTGAGGTGAAAAGCTGAATGTGCAGTGTGTGGGGGACAGCTTGGGAGCATTTCCTGAACGCCAAGTTTAGCTCTGGCCTTGTCGTGGTTGTCTGGTGTTTGTGTGTGGCTCTCTTGACTGTGTTAGCACAGAAGAAAAGTTAACGTGTTTGGGCCCGTCATGCAAAGCAGGGCAGAGGCTGAGCCAGAAATAGAGCAGACTGAGTTTGACTTTTAAGTTTTACTCACTTTGCACTTCCCATTAAGTGTCCACTTCCTGAGCAGATAGCTACTGTGAGTTACTGAGTTACTGGTGACAGTGTGTGGACTCTTTCTTATCTGGGCTGAAAGTTGGCATCGAAATGAAACTTGGTGTAGTTCAGAAGGCTTCTGAAGTGTTCTAAATTGCTTAACCCAGTCAGACAGAGCAGTTGAGACTCGTAATAGCATTTCTTTAGAGGAAAATTTGATTGACACAGCTACTCAAACAGTGATGTTTCCAATTGGGGTCTAGCAGGGTACAGGAGGCCTTGTGTCTTGCCATATTTAACCACCGATACACACGGATATTTACATCTGGAGACAAAACCACAGGTTATTGATGTTTTGTATCCTGCAAAAAGGCTACTACGGGCTTGAGATGATAGATGGCTGTAGCTGAAGCAACCTGGGAGGTTTTACAATGCAGGGGACAAAATGAAGCTGGTGCTGAGAGTCGTTGGATTGAGGCCATCTTATCTCTGTGACCTGGAGATAGTGGAATATATAATACCTCGGTGATGCATGGGATCTCTTGAGTTTTGTTAGCAATGAAGGCAAACCCAGTAGACCCTGTGACTTGCTGAGACTTCATACTGCCCAGAAACCTCGAGAGGTGCCTGATGCGAGTGCCCAGTGTGTTCCCTGGATTTCAGGGGCAGCTTTGCTTTCTGGGATCCTGGTCTTGCATTTGTCATGTTGCCATTCTTGTGGCTTCAGGGAACTCACTGATGTGGGTGTTATCTTCATGAGCAAGAAGGGCCCCAGTGCCATTTAGCAGTGCTTTGAGCAATTGTGTGATGGGGTTTGAAATTAAATGAAATTAATGGTTTGTGTTTTTCAGGAGTTGAATGACCTGGCACGTGATCCTCCAGCACAGTGTTCTGCAGGGCCTGTCGGGGATGACAGTAAGTATGCTGTGAGCAACTGCTGACTTTGCTCCTTTTTCTTCTAAAATGGGGTGTCTGGCTCCTTAGCAAGGAGAACCTGTCTGTTTCCTTTAAATACTACTCTTAAATTTGTTACCCTTCCGTATCTCTTAATCCATTCCTCAAGTATCACTGGTGATCTGTGTTACTCCCATCTTATTGATTGGACACCTCTGAGCACATCCTGAGTGACACGCCTTGGCTTCTCACAGGGCATGAAGTTAAACTTCTGTAGCTTGGTGGCCAAACCAGCCAGCAGCTGCATACGGCTTCTGAACTCTTTGATACTAAAGTGGGTGTGGTGAAGTGATGCGGTCCTGGAGAAGTGAAACAAGCTGCTCCTAAGACTAGGTGCCAGTACAGCAAGGTCAAGGTTGACTGTACTTTACCCAGGAGGTAGTTAACACTGAGGCTTTTGTAAGAGGGTTGCTTATAGTCCTTGGATAAGATGTTAATGTGCATGGAAGGAAAACTAGTTGGTAAATTAAAGCTTGAATCGTGAAGTGATGCTAGATTAAGTCTTAATAGTTGCTGTGATCAGCTGAGTTACAGGAACATGGGAAGCTCCTTGTTTTTCAGTCTCTTTTGTTCTGTTATATTAACAGAGCACACCAGTCTGAGAACTGAAGAACACGTTTGGCTCTTAATTTTTATTCAGAATTTCACTCAATTTGGAATACTCTCCATAAGCAAAATCAGAATGTCTAAATCCTGTGGTTATCACTAACCTGAGGCTTGATTTGGACATAGGTGCCCAGGTATGAGATGAGAAATGCAGGTGGAGCATCTGTAAATCACCCTGTACTGTTATGTTTGAAACTGGCAGCCAGATCAGCCTGGCTCTATGTAAGGGATGGCCCAGGAGTGCCTCCTTGGCCTATACATCAGCTGGGTGTTTTTCCTGTGCAAGGTTGCTCACCTGGTGTGTCATTTGCAGTTGTTACTCTGTCCTCTTGAAGCTTGAGGAGCTGTGTTAAAGCTGAAAAAAGGCAATTATCCCTTAGTCCTACCATGAACTTCTTTGCTTAACACTTCTTCTGTAGTAAGAAGGTCTGCTGTCACCTGGGCCCTGTATTTTTTTGCCTGAGGAGGGCAGGATACAGTGTGTGACTTGGCTTAGTGGTGTTTATGTGGGTGCTTCTTAGTTGCAGGTCATGTTCCCCTGTCTGCTTTGATTAGCAACTTAATTGTTGCCCTGTACTTTGGTGGTTTTCTGTGTAAGGCCTTTAAACTGCAGTGGTTTTGTAACCTGTGCAGTCTTCTCCATAGTAACTGGGATTTTATGCTTTCTGGTGAGCTACTTTGGTTTTTATAGCAGCATTAAGCTCTTGGTCATGGCTTAGGTGAGCAAGATCAGCAGGATGTTTGCAAAGAGACAAGAAGCCTTCAAAATTTGCCTGTTGCTTTCTAACTTGGCCATGGGCCCTGGGGTAAATTCAGGTACTTGCATTAAATGCATTTGTGTTAAATGCCTGAGATGAGGAAATGTGTTTACACTGTTGTAGTAGCTCTACTGTATAGTAAAGGCTGCATAAGAAGACCTGGAATCTTTGCATGGGATGCCTGTTGAAATCCTGTGTGCTCTTCAGTGAAGCATCCAGGCTCAGGCGAGGTGGGGATACGCAAGTAGGGAAACTCCATCTATGTGCCAAGAGCTCTAAGCTTAGGTATCCTTGCTTAAAGGGGGTGGGAAATAGCTGCCAAGGGCTTTAAGAATCATTTCTGAACTATTCAGAAGTGCTGAAGTGTTTGGAAACTCGCACATTCCTATAGAAATCTACGACTAGGTTAAAAAGAAAGGACTTGAAACCAGAGAATGAAGATCTTGAAATTACTGGAGATGTTCCTGTTCGGCAATGCTCTTGAAGTCAGAGGTGCCTTTGGTTTTGAGGGGTCTTAGCAGTAGTGTCAGGCTTCTTCTAGTTATTCCACAACTTATTTCTGCTTTCAGAATAGCATTTCAAAAAAACTTGTAGTTTCATGGAAGAGAAATTAAGATATTGAGCAGTCTGAGGCTTTTCTTCCCTTAAATTAGCAAGTGTGATTTGTGCTGTGATAAACTGTGTTTCTGAAGACTCGGGTCATCTGGTGGAGGAGCTGGTAATGTAAGTTGGTGAATGCTTGCAGTGGAGAGTTACTGAATACAGAAAGCTTTAAACTAATATTCAAGTCTTCTCATGCAACCTTTCTGAAAGGCCTCTAAGGAAAGAACTTTCCAATGTGCCTCTTGCAAATTAACAGCTTTGATTGTTTTCTTTACGTTCTGCAGCATAAAGACATTCTTCATGAATCTTCTATATTACCAGATTAAGATGTTCTCTTGGACAGATGCATATGAGTGAGCCTTATTTTTTTTTTCCCCCATTTAACCTAAAGTGTATACTAGCACCTCATGGTCACAGATATTGAGCAGACATGGGCTTTCTTTGAGGACTTCTACTGCTTTCTGCTACTTCAGTGAAAACTTGAGGCCTCTGTGGAGACTAAGTTTAAACATTCAGTCAAGATAACACTGGCTTAGATTCCCCCTTTACAAAGCTTAGGCTCCTTCTCCACCCATATGGATCTGCTCAGGATGTCTGGGCTCATACTGTACCTTTGTTGCTCACTCAGAGGGCAGTCATTGGAAACTGGGCTGTGATTCAGGTGCTTCATTGGAAACTAGAGTTGAACTCAGATCTGTCGGGTCTGAAAAGTTGACTCCGTCTGGATTGTTATTGTAATGGGGATTTTTTTGCAGGGCACGTGTGTGTGGTACCACAGCAATCCCAGTGTGTGGACCAAGTGAGTGTGGAGTACTTGGCTCTATCTGTTTAATTCTTTGGCTTGCTTCCCTGCAGCCTTTCAGAAGCCTTTGGTTTTAAAATAGACTTTTCTGTGCTGCTTTGTCTGGAAGAAAGTAGTTGATTGCTTGAGCTTCTCCAAACTGAAGTAAATCTTTCTCTTTTTCAGTGTTCCATTGGCAAGCTACAATAATGGGACCAGTAAGTATGAGTGAATCGATGTTTATACCTTTTTATGACTAGTCTTCTTGTAATAACTCCTCAAACTGCTACCGTTCTTTTTCGTTAACAGAATGACAGTCCCTATCAAGGTGGAGTATTTTTCTTGACAATTCACTTCCCAACAGATTATCCCTTCAAACCACCTAAGGTGAGTGCCTTGTACTGTCAATCTGCGCTTTCCCTTGCAACGTGTATTTGTGAGCCTACACTGAAATATTCCTTCTTCTGCAGGTTGCATTTACAACAAGAATCTATCATCCAAATATTAACAGTAATGGCAGCATTTGTCTTGATATTCTACGATCACAGTGGTCCCCAGCACTAACTATTTCAAAAGGTACCTTTAATGCTCATTTAATTTTATACTCTGCTGAAGTGAATGACTGATTTGGATTTAGAATGAGAAAACTGTCGAGTTCCTGCTGCCAACCATTTCTGTGGTTACTGCTTCAGGCTTGTGACTCTTCATCTAGCTCCTAGCTGATCTGTGACTGCAGGGTGCTCTGGACATCCACTGACCACAGGGAGACTCTAACTTTGCCAGGGGCTTAGATAAGTCTTATTGCACCAGGTGTATAGTCTTGCCACCTCACCTCAGAGTCTGAACACTGAGGGAACATCAGAATTCAGTGGTGTTCATTTTTAATGACACTTAATTGCTAAATGGGCTACTAAAGCATGTTTTACAGTGTAACTAGGTTGCTCTAGCTTTTAGCTAAAACCATCTTGAGCCCTGTGAGCTGTTAGGTTCTGGGACACTGAAATAGATCCTTTGCCTGGTAAAGCAATATTTATATTTAATGTAAATAGGAGGCTTTAAACATCTTGAAAGAAGACCCAGGTTTGAATTTTACTGATTTCTCTGGCTATTAAAAATGTAGATCATACAGTTTGTAGATCTATCCACAGTTATCGAAGGATATTTTGGGGCTCTTCTTTGCATGGACTGTGGCCTGACCATTCTGTTTTGGAGCTTTGCGCTGTCTTTGTAATTAAATGCTTTGGTTATCACACATTTAGTTACAGTATCCATCACACCGTGTCCCAGCTCTGAGGCTATCCTGTTGCCTGTAATTCTTCATCTCCTACAACTTGTGATGTGCCTGGACACTTTGATTGCCACAGATGTATCACGGTGCCCCTCCCTTGGACATCATAACTCTCTCCCTCTTACTGAAGTCACAGGTTCCCCCTTCCCTGGCCAGCTGAAGGCTTCTGCAGTTGTAGAAACAGATGGAAAGGCAAAGCAGAATCTGGACTTGGCCTTTGACGGGAGTGAATCTGAGTGCGTGGAGCTGAAAACCTTCACTGCAAGGGGAAAGGGCTGACAAAATGGTGTCAGTGAAGGGAAAATGTGCATCAGGTTAAAGCACCTTTTCCTTACAGATGCTGTCAGTTAATGACTGGCTACTGTTGGAAGCACAAAGTTATTTCAAAGGACTGATGTCTACTATGCTTTAAGTTGCTGTGTAAGTGATTAGGCTGCAGTAGTTGGAGGGTGTGTGGTGTAGCTTGATGTCTAGAGATGTTCTAGAGAGTCTAAAATGAGCATACAGGCAGTAAGTTTGAAAACACTGCAAGCTAGACTGGAATTGGGACAGCTGGAAAAAGATAGGGCAAGAATTTAAGAGGCTAGTTAAGGGCATCAGTGGGCTACCTGTTAACGGCTGTCCACTTTAATGGCTCACAAAAATACTATCTATTTTTCAACTCAAATCAGTTGCTTTTAATGTTTCCATGTCCTGTTACCTGCCTTGAACTTCTTACTCTCTTCAGACTGCATACTTGTGGCTTGGCTGGAGAAAGACACAGAATGAGTGTGGCCTTTCTTTGTCACTTAGCCCCTTCCCGTCTCCCTCTTTATGAAGAGTTCATAGGAATGCACAAAGTCCTGCATGCAGCACTAAACACACATCTAAACAATGAGAATCTCTTCCAAGTTCTTTCTGTGTTCATTTCATGAAGGACATTTTGCTGAAGACAGCAAAACAAATTCATACGGGTGAATGCAGAGAAATTCACAAAACTTACTTGGAGATAACAGGGGTGTCTTGTCAGAAAGCAGACCTCAACTTCAGGAGCGAGAGCTGGTACTTAAAAGCATTCCTATCTTGGACAAGTACAAATAAATTCCACAAAGTCGACTTGGATCTTGTTCTTGGTCAGGCTAGAATGATGGTGTTAAAGAATTTGAAGCTATTTCAGCTCTGTGATTAGCTTTACTGAAGAACAAATGCATTGCTAGTAGGAAAAGCTGTTGCTTTGTCGTCTTATTCAATTTAAATTACCTAAGTTATTCAATGTGGAGCTCACATCCCTTCCAGGGCAGCAATTTAGTATTTGTAGTGTAGATCTCTTAGAGTATTTCTGAAATTGTTACCCTTTAGGAGGGGATGCTATTGGGATCAAGCTGTTTGGATTTAAAATCTGTGAGTAGATAACTAGAACACAGCCATTAAAAAAAGTTTACTTTCTACTGATGGAGAAATCAGGGAAGGCTAGAAACAGTCCTAAGAAACTGCTTATCACACACTGCTTTCTTCTCCTAAGGCAGCTGCTAGACACTGTTCAGCAGCTTGCGTGGGCTGGGGGTTGTGTTGCAATTATTGTGTGGTACGTGAGCTTGTTTTCCACCCTAACCTGCAAGGAGAAAGGTGAAGGGATACCCAGTGACATCCTTTTTAAATCTGTAGAGCCACTTTGTGGTGGAAAGGCTATGAAAAAACTGTTGGTGCTGCTTCATCATACTAGTGAAGTGGTTAAGGTGGAAGGTCTTTGCTCCTGGTGCTCCAGAGGGTACCTGGAGTGTCTGGCTTGGGAGCCTGTCCCTTCCCTTGCTGCTGTGTAAGGAGAAAAGGCCTGAGTGAGGGGGCTGTTGGAGCAGGTTTATCCCAGACTGCTGAATCTATAAGGGAAGTATTTTTTCCCTCTCTTAGCAGCTTGATAAAGTGATCCTGGCTCTGATAGAAGTAGTGAGTTGCATCTTGGGGTTTTATTCTGTCTTTCAAAATGTTTGTCCCCCACTGGACTTGTTAAAATGGGTTCTGAAGAATTGGAAGAACAACATTTGAGTGTCTCAGTGGAATAGCAGAGTTGCTTGTCTTAGTAATTCTGAAGTAAGTGTTCCTTAAAGAATGCGTATTGGAGAATAAATCATCACAAAATACGGTCTTAACCACACCTTGGTGGTTAATTTAAACTCCAAAGCTTAAGCAGAATGTGTAGGCTTAAATTAAAAATGTTATCTCAAAGGCTGCATAAATAAGAATCCCTGTGGCCCTCAACAGGAGAATGAAGTGTTTTAATATGATTATAACTGTTCTCTGCATCTGTTGGGAAAATCCCCCCTTTCTCTTAAATTTGGCAAGTGGATGGACAAGAGTTAATACTAAAGTGAAGTACTTGGTCAGGAAAGGCCTTGCTCTGTCCCACCTCACCATGTTTTATAACTAATAAACCATGGAGCTTGTGTTGAGCATGTTGGCAGACCCAGCCGGGTGAGCGGCAGCGAGAAACTTCCTGCTCGTGCTGTTCACACTCCTGTGCTCAGTGCAGGGTGAATTTGTGTGCAGGTGCTGCTCCATTGGTTGGGAATTCCCAGGTGCCCAGCAACCCAAGTGATCTTGATCTTCACAGTGGTGTTTTCAGGAGCAGGAGGCTGGTTTCTGATCATCCTCTTGGCTTTTGATTTGCCTGTTGTGATGCTCACACAAATAACTGCAGGGGAAGGGTTGTGACTCTGTCCCGTAGCACAGGTCAGTCTCTCCATATGTGCTGAGTTCTGGTTCTGAGGGTAACTCTTACTATGTTTCAACTCTTGCAGCTTTATGCAGCTATTTGTGTAGCTTCCCAGGTGTTGCCCTTGCTGCAAAGAAGGGAGGAGTGTTGCTGGCAGGTTGAGGGAGGTGACCATTCCCCCCGGCACTGCTGGGTCTGCACTTGGAGCACCTGCCCAGTGCTGGGCTCCCCAGAACAAGAAAGTCATGGACATACTGGAGAGACCCTAATTGAAGGGTCATGAACATGGAGGGACTGGAGCATCTCCCATTATGAAATGGGACTATTGAGCCTGGAGAAGAGGAGGCTCAGGGGGACCTTTTTTGGTGTAAATAAAAATACACACCAGGGAGGCTGCAGAAGTGATAGAGCTGGGCCCTTAGTGGCGCCCAGTGAGAGGACAAAAGACAATGGGCACAAACTGTCCCACAGGAGGGCTGCTCTGAACAGCAGGAAGCACACTTCTGTACTGTGAGAAGGCTGAGCATGGGCACAGTTTCCTTTGCACCCCCCATATCTGTGATACTCAAAAGCCATCTGGAGGTGGTCATGGGCAACCTGTCCTAGGTGGCTCTGCTTGAGCTGGGGTGGTTGGACACGGTGGCCTCTAGAGACTTCCTTCCAACTCCAACCAGTTTGCGATACAGTGGGCAAAACGTAACTTTTCTTCTCTTGTCACCAGAAATTGTTGAACTGACTTAGCAGGAGTTCCAAGTTGCTTTGAAGCAAGAAGTTTAAAGATTTAGAGGTACACTTCCTGTGAGACTAGGTAAGATCGCTGGAAGAGTTTGAAACGGGACTGTGGTTAAGAAATAGGGTTTAACTTGAGCAGACTCTGCTTGAACTTTAACTTAGGTGCATCTTGCCCAGTTACAGTTAAAAGCTGGTAGTTAGCTCTTGAACTGGTGTTGTCAGTTGTGTTTTAATATTACAAGCTTAATGCTTTATCAGTGCTGATGAAACTTTGATAGCTCTATGCATGCCTAAAAAATGTCAAGGATCTGGGGTCTGAAACTCGGAAGTAGTGATTGTATAGGCAAATACTCTGTCCAGGAAGCAGATTCTTTCCAATTTCTGAGAAATCTCAGTAGTAGTGGACCTTGATGTGGGGGCTTTGGCTGTCAGGCTGGTGATTAGCAAAGGAGGAGCCCTGGCTGGTGTCAGGAGCAGGACAGCTGGACAAGCCTCTGAAATGGAATTGAGAATTCCTCAGCAGCAGTAGGTGTCCAAAGCTCGAGTCTGTGCTAGCGGGAACAACACAAGCCCCAGAGCACTGTGCTGATTTAAACCTGAGCTGACAAACTTTGGTACTTTCAGCAAGTTTGGCCAGATGGAGAAGCACACCCTGAGCCTGTGGTTGGGTCTCCAGGAAGGTCACAAATTGCTTGCCGTAGAAATAACTTTGCGGCATAATGTTTGCCTCTGACCTAGGGCAGAGCCAGCAGGATGGGCTGTTCTGTGACTGAACTCACAACTGTGGCATGGTGCCCAAATATCGATACTTCCCTCTTTTATCCAGCTGCTCCATGTCTGTGTACAAGCTTTTGACTGTGTGGTGACCTCAAGAGTACTGTGTCACTAGAGGGCAGGGAGCAGAATAAGTATTGTCCTGCTGGCCTGACAATCTGGTGTACAAAGCAACTGTCTTGTTACCTTCTAGGGACTTGAACCAAAATTTTGTTGGCGGTTTCTGTGTTAGCTTAGAGATGGACCTTTCTTTGGTGGGAGGAGACAGGCTTTGGGTCTGAGGCCTTTTGCCCTGTGCAAGAGTTGAACCTTTAAAAAAAAAAAGCTATTCCTATAGGCAACATGCCTATTCCTTCCTCTCCACTGGTTATGAGTAGCATGCTGTTTGCCTGTAACATAAAAATTAAGATAGGAGGGCCCTTTGAGGAAAGATCTGAGACTCTTAACTCATCATCCATTTGTGCCCAAGAGATCCATGTACTCCTGGATGAATTTGGAATTGGCCCCTCTTTGGAGGGCAGTAACTGCACCAAACAGCTGTTGAATCCCAGCATGCCAGTTAAGATGTTTCTTTTGAGCAGCTCCCTATCTTGGAAGAATTGATGCTTGTGTTTTGTTTTCCTTGTTGGTTCTGTTGGAGAGCCCCGTGTTCTTCCATTGCTTTTCCTTATCCTGAAGCATCCCATGGATGGAGCAAGTTTTCTTTGTCTTTCCAGCTAAACAGTAGTGTCCATAGCATCTAGTGCCTTGTCCTTAAGGGAGTGGCTGCAGGTGGTGGGTGTTAGACCTCTTCAGGCTTTGCCAGGTGAATGATTTAGGCTTGTGTTTGGAAGATGACCTCTGCAATGAGAAAGTGGAGATGATAATAAGCTGCTGTTTAGGAACCTCTTGAGGGCTCTGCACCTTACCTGTCATGTCTCAGGCTTCTACATGAAAAGCATCTATGCTTGTTGATTAACTGGGATTGCTGTCTCAGTACATGCTGATAGGGCAGAGCTAAATACTTGCCTTTCTTGTGATGTTATCTACAGAAGCCAGTAGATGTAGGGTTTAGGTCTTGTTTTGTGTCCTAACAAGGCTCAGAGTTGTTCAGTGATGACTTGGACTGTTGAGCTTGTGTAGAAATCAAGTAGCCCAATTGACTTGAACATCAACATGCTGTGCAAAGGTGTGTTAAACCCTGTGGCTTGTACACAGCTGGTTTGGGTTCCTGAAGACCACATTCAGCTGCAGCTACGTGCTCTGGACATACAAGGGTGTGTCACAGCTGTGTGATGCACTTGGTTCTGAAGTCATCTGTGACACCAAGAAAAGCTAATTGCTGTGTATAAATTGCTAGGTGCCTTTGACTTCCTTCCCCTGTTGACACTCCAGAGAAGCTGTCTGTCTGGTTGGCTGTGGAGCTCCTTCCCTCCACCTGGAGCTGGAGGCTTGTGGCTTTTAAGAGTCTCCTCATTTCTGAGGTCCAGGAGCTTTGACTTGCTTTCTAAATTAGTGTGTAGACATACTCCAGTAGACAGATGGGAGCTTAAATTGTTCTTCATATTGCAAGTGCTGGAAGGATCTGTGGAGGGCTGACTTTACAAATTGTCTTGACTAATGACTGAGTTGCTTCATAGCAGAAGAAACTTGGCCGTGGAGTTTACATACTGAATTTGCATCTACCCACACATGCAGTCTGAGGTGTGGTGGAACCAGGAAGATGAAATAGCCCATCAGAAGGGGCAGACCTCTTGGTGGAGTAGGAGCATGACACAGGTGCTTGCTGAGGGGAAGAGATGGATCCCACAGTTGTGAACCTGTAGCTAAACTTGTTGTCAAAGCTGTAAATGGCAGGATTCTGTGCGCAGAGGAGCTGCCTTGAAAGGTTGTACCTGAGTTTGTGTCCTGTACTCTGTAAAGGGGAGTCTTGCAGTGGGAATGTGGATCAGAGCTGTGCTGTGTTACACTGGTAGACCTCATTTTGCCTCAGAGCATGTTGCTGGGGATTCGTAATCCTAAACCCACTGAAGGGTAAGTTGGTTTTGTTGCTTGCAGTAGGTAGATGGGGATCATGGTTAAGTACCAAAGTAAGCTGTGTAGGTGCTGAAATAAAACAAAGCCAAACTGATTGTTGAGTGAAAGAGGACTTCAGACTGCTAGGGTTTTCTGCTTGGCTACAGACTGGGCTGTTTAGACAGTTCAGAGTGAAGAGAGCCCTGTACTGAATCCTGTGAATCAGTGGGAAGTAAAATTGATCTTATTTCCCCATTGGTGACAAAAATCCAAGCTTCCCTTTGGGGAGTGCACCCTTTGAGTCTTCCACAGGAAGAGACACAGCAGTAGGAGGGATGCTGTCAAATGATGGTGCGAGAGCAGCTTGGCCTGTACTGCAGGATGAGGAGGACAAGGTGTAAAACAAAGTCACTTGATTGTCCTGTGTAGTTACTCAGCTTGATTCTGTGGTTAAAAAACTTGAGGGTTTTTTTTTGTTAACTATTACAATTTTAATTGTCTTCTGCTCATGCTGAGGTACATATCAAGGCTTCACTATGAAACTGTGATAATACTTGATTGCAGAAGAAGGTGGTTGGAGAGTGTCTATTTCCACGGTGTTGGTGTAGTCACAGAATTGCCTAGATTGTAAAGGATCTTTAAGATTGTGAAGTGCAGAAAGTCTCTGTCAGAGCTCCTGGATACAGCTGACACTGAAGGATTACTGACTCTTTCCTCTTGCACTTGGCTCCTTAAACTTTTTAAGAAGGTACCTTTTTCCCCTAATTTTTTTGATGATCTGGAGGCTGCCTTTTTTGGTTGGTATAAAAACCTTTGTGCATATGCAGTGTTCTGGTGGAAAACATCAAGATAAACTTCCTGGATTTATCAAACCAGTTTAGATAGCACAGTTAGATGCTGCTTCTTGGTGAGGCTATGCAGATAGAGGGAAACCTGAAGTAACCAGCAAGAGCAAGCATTGTGGAGAACAGTTTTGATTAATGAAGAATTTCAAAAATAAGCCAAAGCAGTTGAATGTGGCTGTGCAGCTTGGAGCCAAATAATTGTGTCCATTTTTATTCAGTGTTTCTGGGGTGATGCTGTTTCTAAAATAAGTGAACTGCTGAGGGATGAAGTCCAGAAACGTTTTCTGACGTGACTAGATTGATGGAAGTCATCATGGGAAGCATTTTGCTGCCAAGTTTTAGCAAGCCACGACGTGTTCTAGTAAAGGGTATTAGTGGCCTGGGATTGTTTTTTAACTGGCCAGCGAGTAGAAATGCAATGCTTGTGTTGATCACCTGTAAACCAAGAACTAAACCTCCCAGACTGGGACAGGGGGTTTTATCCCCCTTGTCCTGTCACAGGCACATGTGCACCTTGCTGGAGAAAACCGACTGGTGGGTGGGCAGCTGCTGCTCTGGAGGACACAGTGCTCCACCCTGGCTATCCTGGTGCCTGTGCCAACCAACAGCTGAACACCACCTTGGTCTGGTGCTTTGAGCAGGTGGTGGGAGGGGATTCCAAGGCTGGTGTGCAGTGAGGAATTCCCACCCAGTATCAGGAGTGTTAGGGAAGGGGGTGTTACGGTGGTTGGAGAAGGTAGGCAGAGAGGAATGGACAGAGTTGCAGTTTGGTTCTGCTGAGGTGAGCTGCTTGTTCAGAAGTCTTTGGCTATTAAAGGACTGTGGGAAGATAAGACATGAGGCAGCAGTTATCATAGTTGACCAGAAAACTCTGAATTTCCTGTGGCTTCTGTTAAAGGGAGGGGACAGATTGTTGCTGTTCTACTCATCCTACCAGCTAAAGAAACTTCAGTGACCAGAGCAGTGGAGTCTGACAAACAAAAAGAAAGGAGCTGCTGAAGAACAGTCAGTGTTCTGAAGCTAAACCGACTGGCAGCAGCTGGCTGTAAGGTGGCAGAGATTCCTGGTACTGAACACTGAGTTCTGCTCAGTGTATGGGGGATGGGGGGAACCCCAGGGCTGAAGCTGATAGGAAGTGCTGCAGGTAGTAAATGTGTCATGTGTGCTGCTAAGGGGCAGCAGGTCAGGACTAGGGATTTATTTCTACATGCCTCCAGCACAAAACTGAAGTCTTCACAGTCAGAATCTGTATTGAGAGGTAGCTGAATAAATGGTCCAAGTGTCACTTGATGGTAGAGAATAATTAAGCTTTGGACTCTTTCACAAGTGTGCAGCAGAAAAATGAGAAAAGCAGGAAAAGATTTTACTTCTAGAATAAGAAATGTGCTCACTTAAATCAAGAGCACTTTTAGTACACTTGCTCTAGAAACTTTTAACTTGCAATTTATAACTTGTTAGTGAAGGGGCTACAGAAATACGTAGGAAGACGGAGCTGACTGGGTTTCTGGGTTTTGGTGCTTTCATCACTGAGCACACAGCTCAGTGGGGGCCTAGTGAAGCTTTGCATTTAAAAATCTCTAGTTCAAATGATAATCAGCCCTTTTCTCTGCGATTCTCCTTGGCTGCATCTAGCTGCTTCTTTTGTGGCCTCTAGTTTAACCTGTCTTCAAACAACCAGAAGGGTTATGGAACATGAACTCATCTCCTTTACTTCTCAGCTGCTGTCTCAGCATAGCAGCTCTGCCTCCTGCTCCACAGCAGAGTAGCAGCCAGTGAAAGTTCCAACAGATTTGTGTTTAGTGCCTTCAAACTTCTTACTGCTGCCATCTTCAACTTGCATGGAGGATGCACTGTGACACCTCTGCTGTGCTGCTGTGGGCCAAGGGACACGTGGAGTGGCACCATTTGATTAAAACGGGCTGAGAGGAAAAACAACACGGAGGAATGTTTGGTGTTTCTTGGGGAGAGCAAGATGTCTCCTGATGTTCTGCTGTCCCAATATACTTTGCTTATAGCTTAATCCTTTCTCATCTCTTCTGCCTTGGTGGGAATGTGCGTGTGCTCTTCAGAGCTTAGCAGGCAGTCTCCTGGCTCCTTGTACAGATGAAGGGTTGACGCTTCACCGAGCGGCATCGTAGGAGTGGGATGTGGCTTCTGGGATATGCATGGGGTCTGTGTGTATAAATATGTAATATATATGCAGTGAAAACTTTAAAGTGCAGGGCTTTGTGGTTGGTATGAGGGCAGTAAACTCTGCTTCTTCCATTCATTGTTGAATACCACTCTACAATTCATCCATCCAAACATCATGCTCAGAAAATAATTGGATCAAGCCTCGTAATTCTCTGCAAGACTAGTGGTTTTTTAACACTCCTTGAGTAGCTGCGAGCAGCTTGTGCTTCATTCATGTCAGTTGGACTTGTCTGCTGTGTGACTTCTGATTAGCACTTCAAGTCATTAGCAGTGAGGTTGTCAGGTTTAGGGAAAAACTGAAATTCAAGTGCAAAAGCAAGGAATGTGTTATGAGGCATCTTGCAGATACAGTTCCAGGTGTAGAACAGCTACTTGTGCCCAGAGATTTAAGGCTGTAGTCAGGTGCACCTCTCTGGGAGGTTACCTGTTGTGGTGATACTTGACAGACCTGTGGTCGTGCAGAGCAGTGCTGTTAAATACTAAAGGTTTGTGTTGAAAATCACTTGGCTGAAGTGCATGGGATTGCTGCTCCATGGTACTTTAGCTATTAGCAGAGTGTTTTTAGAGGGGCAGCAAGTGCGGGTGGACTTCTGCAGGTGTCTTCAGCTGCACTTAAACTCTAATCCAGTATCTGTTTTTTTCTCTCCCTAGTACTTTTGTCCATCTGTTCTCTGTTGTGTGATCCCAATCCAGATGATCCTTTAGTGCCTGAGATTGCACGGATCTACAAAACAGATAGAGAAAAGTGAGTATGGAAGCAAAAAAAAAACACCAAACCCATACAATGATCTTGATGGAGCAGAATACTCACCTGAATAGTAAAGGGGAACTGAAAGGACCTCAGAAGAGAGCGTGAAATTTTATTTGCCTTTTTCACTTCAACTGTGGTCACTTTAGAAATGTTACCCCGCCCCCCCCCCCCCACACCCCCCGCCTACGCGAG
>JANIJG010018104.1:24001-38740 GCA_024611175.1 Megaceryle torquata
AAAGCCCACAGAAGAAAAGGATAAAATTTTTTTTCCCTTTTCACTTCAACGGGGCTCATTTGAGAAATGTTTCCCCCCCCCCCCCCCCCGGTATCTGTAGAATTGTTATTAATTCTGATATCTAAATGCTATGGGCAAGAGGATGGGGCCAAACTCTTGTCAGAGGTGCCCAGTGACAGGACAAGAGGCAATGGGCACAAACTGGAACTGAGGAGGTTCCATCTGAACAGGAGGAGAAATTTCTTTGCTGTAAGGGTGGCAGAGCCTGTCCCAGGCTGCCCGGAGAGGTTGTGGAGCCTCCTCTGGAGGGATTTCAAACCCACTTGGACACTGTGATCCTGGGCCCCCTGCTCTGGGTGACCCTGGTGGAGCAGGGAAGTTTGAGAGAGGTCCCTTCCTATCTCTGCTATTCTGTGTCTGTCTTAACAGCACCACCTTGCTGCAGACCTGGGTGTATCTACCAGCAGAAGCAAAGAGTGTAGAGGCCTTGTACTTCTGTGGCTTTACTGCATTTTCATTCCACATAATTACAAGTTAATTACAAGTTTGCCTGACTGAATGAACATGTGAAGTGAAAAATGCAAATCAGTTTCATACAGAGCTCTAAGTTGAAGGTGACCAGCCTTGAAGAGCCTTCAGTGCCTGCTTTAATGCTGTGTAACCAGCAGAGGGAGAACGAGTTACTCTAGTGGGAGAATGTTTCCATACTGGCTGTTGATGATGCAGTCACACGAGCAAAGTAGTAATGGCAATACCCTGTTTCATCCTCACGTGACAGCACAAGGGAAGAGAAGTGATGTAGAGGTGGAATGGGAGGACTCCCAAGCTTCTGTGTAGTAAACAGTAGGAGTGAAGAGCTCTAGTGCTAGTGACCACTTCAAAAGCAACAGCTTTTTGACTGTTTTCAACACTTTCCTACCTCACTGTTCCCTTCCAGAGCTGATCAGTAGTGTTAGTTTCAGAATCTACGTGGTCATCTGATGAGAAGAAGCTAGGAAGGGAAAATGATCCACTAATTTGGTTACTGTGCCTGCTTGAGGAACAGTTTTAGAGCAAACTCATACATCCTCTTTTTAATGTGAGCTGCAGAACCAGCAGTGTGTCTTGGAGACAGAGCCAACGGTGACTGCACCGGATGCATGCACAACTCTCCTGTTTTGTGGTGTGGGTTTAACTTATTTTTCAAGAAGGGGCAATAAATTTTGTACTGAAATGTAACTGAACTTACCTCCAGAGTAGTCTCTGAACAGTCATATGAAGGCAAGAACGTTGGGGTTTGGCAGCCTAGAAGATACCAGGCACTAAGCTGAACTTTATCAAGGAAGGAGAATGAGGTGGGAAGGACATGTGAATTTTTTTCCTAGAATGTCAAAACCTGCAGTAATAACTACCCCAGGCATGCAGTAGCTGGGGACTGGGTGAAGTGCAGTTAAAGGCTTCCTGAAAACACTTCCCCCCCCTCAGTCCTGTGCCAGCTCTGATTCAGGTCACAAACCATACATTCCTGTTGTAAAAGACTGGTTGGGGTTTTCCCCCCATGGAAGTACTTCATGGGAAGAAGTGTTGGGCTTTCTGGTTGCCCCTGTTTGCCTGAATTCAGTTTGCTCTTAAGTTTCACAAATTACTGATTCTGCTGGAGAGGATGTGAGTTCATATGTGTAGATGAGACTGCTGGAGTCAAAATGCTGTTTGGATGCTCTGTTAAATAAATCCTCTTTTTATACATACAGGTACAACAGAATAGCTCGAGAATGGACACAGAAGTACGCCATGTAACTAAAGAAATTATTGGATAACCTCTACAAATAAAGATAGGGGAACTCTGAAAGTCCTTTTGATTTCCATTTGACTGCTTTCTATGAGCCCACGCCTCATCTTCCCCTGTGCACATGTTTACCTGATACAGCAGTGCTGCGTGTTGTACATACTTGGAACAACAAAATAGAAATACTGTATTTCCCCGTACCAACATTGACTCCTAGCAGAGAAGTGTGTGTGTGAAAAGCTGGTTCTTCAGTCATAACTTTGTGAGCCTAAAAGCATTCCTTGCCGATTTAAATTGGGTAATAAAATGTGAAGGGGAAGAGTTGTGGTGGATTTCCTATTTCTAGGGACAATGTTGCTGGTCCATGAAGGATTTAAAGTGGAATCCTTTTAAACTCATAACAGTTATGAAAAGCAAGGTGAAGAACTTGAAGCTGTTTCTGTATTCATTTTATTCTGAAGGACCTACACCTTAGGTAAATGTTATGACCAATGAGATAAAAAAACTGTACCCACATCCTGTGTTTAAGGTCTAAGTTTAACCGGTCAACATTTAAATGGATTTGAGCTATTAGTGCATCAAGTGATGTTGATTTGTTTCAACTCTCTCCCTTCATACTTCTTTTGGTTTGTATGTGGTTCCTCAGTTAATACATAGCTAATAGCTCTTATTTTTCTTAAGTTTTTTTAACTGCTTAGGTCTTTCTGGATGTAAGGGTAAAAATCCATTTGACAGAAAACTTGTGTATATTTAAAGACCCAACTGCTCCCCTGGAGCTTGTACGTTCAAGAATGATTAATCTGTGTAATAAACTGATTACTACAGTCATTACATATAACTTTGTGTGAATAGGCTTTTAATTTTAAGAGCAGTTTGTTACAGGCTGAAACTGGTTTTCTCTAAACGGTTTTGCACTCGCGAGCGGTTGCGTTTGGAAGTCACGAAGCAGTTCGGTTTGCACCCGAACCAGACAAAGATCAGCTTAAGCACTCGCCTGAGCTCAGGACGTGCAGTGGGCTGGGGACTTGACTGTTAAACCAAATCAGCAGTTCCCTAAACGAGAATCCGTGTGACATTTGTCAAAAGCCTTGATGGTATTATTCCCACTTGCATGGGACCTAACACAATGCGTATGTACTGTAGGTAAGTGAAACCTTATGTAACTAAAATAATGGATGTAAATGGGTAAAACAAACGAAAAACCCACCCAAACACATCAGCACAAACTTTCATAAAATGTAGCTTTTACATAATTACTTTGCACTAAACATTTGCAAATGTTCATACAGTTCTAAATTGTACTTGTATGTGTCTTTTTTTTTTATTTGAACAAAGTCTTCACTTGAAACCTAGTGGAAAATGTAGTTTGAAACTTTTCTTTGTATACAAGTGTATTTGCCAGCATCGTTGATGTGACAGTAGGCGAGTCTGCAAGTTTTATCTCCTCTAGTAGAATTGTAAACAAAGCCATCGACCAAGGGAGAGGCCGTGGCCACCGGCCACCAGCCACAGGGTCTGTCCTGGCCCTTTTCAAATGCGTCTTTACACTCTGCACAAAAACAAGGAATAAATGTCCACTGCTTTTTGGTCTAACTCTGTCCCGCTTGTCTCATCTCTCGGTGTCCTTGTGTACACAGGGCTGGATGTAAACAGGAGCAGTGTTTCTTGGAGTCCTCTCGTGGCGAGCTGGAGGTGATTCCGGGACCTGTGTGTGTCTCCAGCGGGTGGGCCGGCTGCTGCTCTTGCAGTTCCAAAGCGGGGGGAGCAGCTTTGCTGGAAAAGCACTGCAGGAGGTGGCTGTGTTTCCTTGACTGGGTGACAGATACAGGGGAGGGGGAGAAACATTGTGTGCAGGTGTGCAAACCTGCGTGATAGGTCATCTTAAACTCTCAGTGCTCTTGGGTTATGCCCCAAGGTCTTGGGTGTCTTTGGTTTAGAAAGCGGTGTGAGGCCTGTCACTAAGTGTGGCCCTGGATAAAAACTGGGTGTGTGGCCGAAACTGAAGAGTAAGCTCATGGCTGTGATGTGTTTTGGGTTTGCGTTAACCTTTAACTCTGCCTGGCCTTGCTTCCTACTAAGCCACTAATGTGTGGGCTGATGCTCTGGCTAGACTCTCCTGACTGAGGTGGAGAATGTGTGTGCTGATGGTGGCAGTGTCCTGTGTTCTGTAGTGGGGTCACCGGATGCTCACTCTCAGAAGTGCAGGGAGGGTGGGTTGGAAAGGGTGAAAACCTCAGAGCGGATTCTTGGGTGATTTCCCCTTGACCACTTTACAAGTGAGCCCCACAGAATGTTTTTTTTGTGGCAGATTTGGCTGGTTTATGGCACAGGCAGTTACTGGAGGAGATGAGTGTGAAGGGAGCAGTAATGAGTGTGGAAGTTGAGGATGGTGGTTTCTGTTCCTGATGGGACAGAAGTCACACATGCAAGGCAAGGAGAAGGCAACACAGCTGTACGTGAACAGAGATGTGGTCTTGTGCGTTGTGGCAGCCTCATCTTGGCTACTGTATTGATGCATCTACGTGTATTGGGGCGATTGTCTTGCACTTGCAGCTGAGGGGTTAAACAGATCACCCCTTCTTGGTGGTGACATGGCAGAAGCTGTGGCTCAGTAAAAGCAAGTCTGGTGATCCTGGGGTAGAGAGCACAAGTGCTGTCCCTCCTGTGTGCTGACCATTTGTTGTGGAGGGTGGTACCATCACCTAGATGGAGCCTTTTTTTTTTCCCCTAGGATTTGCTCTTTTGTTGCTGTGTATTCTGTATGTTCTAATGTGAAACAGCACAGGGAGCCAGGGGCTCTGGTCACGGCCTTTCTAGGAACTCTGAACTTGTTATGTTAAGAACTTTTTCAGTCCCTGTGTCTCTTTTAATTAACTAATTCCCTTTCCATGGCTTTCTTTGTGCAGGGACTTGTATGGATGTAGATTGTATGTGTGGTTTCCCTTTTTTCCCGTTGCATAGGAAGCAAATGGGTTTTTAATTAAAAAACCAAAGTGCTGGGCTGCTTGGATCCCTCCAGCTCTGGCAGCGCCGTAAAGCTGAAGTGCTGCCTGGATGCTGTTTGGGTCTGTGTGCTGTGCTCACACACTGAGAGGACTTGACCCAGTATGTTTCAGAATCTCCTAGCTCGGTACCCAGTAGCTGCTTGTTAGTGTGCAGGAGTTGGCAGGAGCTTAGATGTCACCCAGCATCCAACATCCGTGGACTGGGGTGGAGCTGATTCTGGGCAGTGTGGAGACCTGACTGCTGTGCCTGAAACCTCTCGCTTGTGCTTCTGTAGCATGTGCTGCTGTATTTCTGTAAGAGCTTCTTGGCAAGACAAGAGTGACTTCTTTTGAATTATTTTTTGTTACCATCTTGCTGTCCGAGGCTTCCAAGCAAGAAGCTGCATACTGACATGTCTACAGCAGTTTCTGCTCAGTCTGCACACATCGAAGCATGTAGGAAAACCAACAGGACTGAGCTGGATATGACTGTGTCCCTAGTGTGCTCTGGAAAGCAAACTGTGCTCTGTGCCTCACCACTGAAGGCTGGGCCTTCCCTTGCTTCTGGTGGATGCAGCTTTCTGATGGTCTTAGTCATCATCTTGCTCTTCACAGCTGCAAAATGGCTCTAGAGCTGTTCTTGTTCCTAGTTCTGATGTACAGTAGAAGATCAGAAGCCAACAGGAAGGACCATGGGAAGTTCTTTGCCCAGTTAGACAGATTTCCCTGAGCAGCTCTTGCTGGGGACAGCACAGCAGAAGACCTGGTCATATGGGAGGTGCTGAAGAGAAAATGACTGCTCAGAGCAGTTAAAACTTCTGTGTCATCTTGCTTTGAAGAACCAGGATAACACAACAAACCATCTCTGAATATGCTCACCAGTGCTTCCACTCCAGAAAGAGGAACCCTTGTGCTCAGGTCCAGACATGCCCCCTTGCCCAGGCAGGACATGGAAGCTGCCTTTGGCAAGGATAAAAGGCCTGAGTAGAAGGAAGGAAGAACTCTGTGAATAGCCTTGGAGCAGGTTTGCTGTTGTCCCTTCTGTGTTTGGAAAGCCTAACTTTTTCTCCTGCTGATAACTAGAAGGGAGTTTCATTCCCCTCCCCCAGGTTGTTTCCTTTTAATTCCTTGGCTCATTTGGAGCAAGGCTCATTTGGACTTGGAGCAAGTCTCTGGTCAAAGCTGGAAACCTTTGGGGTTTGGAAGAAGTTGTTTTCTCCAGGGAATGCACAGGGGCAAGAAGTCTACTGAGGGCACCTAATGGAAGGTTAAAAGCAGGAAAGCTGCTGCCCAGCTTTCTGGATGTGTGGCAACCACCCCCTGCCCATGCAAGAGCTCAGAGGCTTTGGGGGAGGGACCCCTGCAGCCCTTGTCTTGCTGCGCTGCCCTCCCCCCACCTGGCAGTGTGTGTGTGTCACTAGATCTGTGCTACCACCACCTGTACTGTTGTAACGTTGCAGTTTGATCACCATTAAATAATTCCCTTCAACATACTGTGGCTTGATTTGCTTTATTGTTTTGCTTTACCTGTGCCTCTTACACATTTTAATATTTTTTCTTTCCTCTTGTCTTTTCTCTCCCTTCTCCCCAGTGATCCAGTTCTGCTTGGCCATCTCCAGTTATCTCCATCTTGCGTGGGTGTTGTTTTTTGTGTTTTTTAACCTCCTGCACACCCCGACTTGCTCCCTGAACATGGGCAGGGCATTGTGGGCAATGCCTTGATGGTCCTTCTGCCAGCTCCGTGTCGTAGAAGTGCATGCACCCTCACCAAGCCCAGTGCTGGCCTCTTTTTTTGGAAGCCGTGACTTAGTCACAAGCTTGTTGGTGCTTTGATTTCATAGCAAGTGGCTGCCAACACCTGTGTCCTTGATCCAGTGGGTTCACTGTTAGCTCTGGGATCGGCTTCGGGGCAAGAACTGGAGGCCTATGTGATGCCTGAGGAGACCAGAACCATCTTGGCTGCTCAGGCTTTCCCCCAACTTATCTTCCCCTTTTGGCTTCCTCTGCCTCCAATGTGGCATCCTCAGCTTGACTTTTCCTGTGTTTCTGCCTCAGGGTTGTTCCCCCCCCCCGCCTTTCTTTCCCTCTGAGAATATTTTTTATTGTCATGCTTAAGTCAAACATCTCGGGGTGAATGGGGCTTGGATGTACTTACTTCTTGCCCTCTCTTGAACAAATGTATTTATGAGGAACACTTGTTTTATGGAGAAACCTCTCCCAGAGTTGCTCAGTGAGAAATTCATCAGTGAGTTGATCTCTGAGTTGCTGGGCTCTTTACAGTTCTTCCTTGTCCCCAACTCTGATGAAAAGTCACTCAGCTCCCACTAATGGAAGCTCTTGCTGGTCTGGAGCTTCTTGCAGATAGTAGCTGGGTCGACTGAGCCTGGAGAGCAGAGTTGGCATGGAATTGCAAAGGGCTGGGTTGAAAAAACCGAGGCACAGGGCGTTGATGGAACTTGGTGCTTTGTTTGGTCTCCACAAGCACTAGTGTGTGTTCTCAGGCTTTATGCTGCACTCCTGCTGGAGAGAAATCTTGGTTATTGGCACTGGAGTCCAGCTCTAGACCCTTTTTTCTCCCCCAGCAACCAAAATAAAAAGCCTGTCTGAGAAGGTGGGAACAGGATGGGCAGGTGTGATGCTTGATGCACACTCGCTTCCAGCTGAAGAGCTCTCTGAAGAGATAATGTGGGTTCCTTAATCCCCCTGGTTGTCTTGAACAGACTTTGAGTGTGTACTCTCCGGTTTTGTGTTTATGTAATCTCTTTATCTCTACTTGATCTTGATCATGCAGAGTAGTTCTGTGGTGCTGGTGATGATGTGGAGTTTGGGGGAAGATGAGCTTCTCCTAGATGGTCAGCCAGGAAGAGTCAGAGGGAATTTGGGTGACTTGGAATGACATTACGTGTTAGAGCTGATGTTAAACCAGAATTACTGTTAAACTTCTGCCCTAGAAACTCCTTGGTGATTGATGCCTGTGATGGAAACATTTTTTTTTTTTCTTAACTGAAGGCCATTGCCAAGGGAGCAGCTTCCAAAGCCTGGTGGAGGACATTCTGTGTCATGGGGCCCTGGCCCTCATCCGAGAGCCTGCCTTGCTTCACCTTCTTTCTGATGAATTTACAGTCTGTAAAGATTGACAATTTTGTAGGGCTTTTTCCATAACTACTTTTTTTTTTTCAGAAGCCAACCTACTTTGGAAGATTTAAGGGGTTTTTTTATATATATTTTTTTTAGTTACAGGTTGCCCTTCATAAGTTGGTACTGATAACAGGCCCAGACAAGGGTTGCTGTGCACTCTCAGGCTGTTGTTACAAGCCCAACGTGCAAAGCAACATGTCTGTGCTGCTGGGGAACATTACTGGGAGCAAAGTTTTGGAAGGGAGTGGAAAGTGTAGTAACCAGAACCATGTTACAGAGACCAGAGTCTTAAACTTGGATGAGCTCATGGACAGAGGGGAGGTGGCAGGGTGTGAAGCTGTGGTGCTGGTGGTCTCTCAGCTACAGGCAGTCTTGTGTGTGGTCCTGCAGGGGTTTGCCCATTGTCTCAGCAGTGGCTGCTGGGAGTGTAAGCTCCTAAGTGTGTGTTTTTCCAGGTTCCTCTGATACAAGGTGGTGTGAAGACACAGATGTCATGCCAGTAATTTCCCTCTGATCTGCAGGGTCTGTGGTCCTCTTATCCAGCTGAAACAGCATGGTCTTGCCTTCACCCAGCCCCAGCTCCTGAAAGTGGCTCAGGAGACAACTCCAGCAGACAGCATCTCATTTCTGCTCTCATCACTGGAGGAGGCATCTGGGTTGAGCAGGCTTGGGGAGAGGAACAAGCCAGCCTTAGGCCACCACAGCTGGTGGCAAGATGGAAACAAGGGCCAATGATGGTGTTCTAGATGGGGATGAGCTTCAACTTCTTGGTCTGATGGAGCAAAGGGGAACTGAGAGGTACCATTGCAGAGGCTTCTGATCTCCTTAAACAAAACAGTGTATTGTGTCTAAATCATTTGAACATTAGGAAGAAGTCCTTTACTGTGAGGGTGGTGAAACAGGTTGCTCAGGGAGGTGGCTGATGCCCCATCCCTGGAGACATTCAAGGTCAGGCTTGATGGGGCTCAGCAACCTGCTCTAGTTGCAGATGTCCCTGTTCCCTGCAGAGGGGTTGGACAAGATGGCCTTTGAAGTTCCCTTCCAACCCAACCCAATCTGTGATTCTCTGATTGCCTGCTCACCTCTTGAGGCTTCCCTGGTGATTGTGGTTCTGGGAGATTTGATCTCCCTGCCTTGAGCCAGTGTTAGCAGGTGTTACTGTAACTCTCATACAGCTTGGGAGTGTGACTTTTCTTAATCTTGACTCAGAGCTTTGCGATTTGATTCAGTGACACGGTTGGTAGCTCTTTGGGGGGGGTGTGTGAGGGGTCAGCTCGACACAGAACTGTAGAATGGTTTGGGTTGGATTGGACCTTAAAGATCCAACTATCCTGCCATGGGCAGGGACAGCTCCCCCTAGGTGGGTGTTCCCACTAGACCAGGTTGCTCAAGGCCCTGCTCAGCTGGAGGAAAGCTGCTCTGAAATATCCCATCTGCTGTCCTCCTGCTAATTCCATGCATGGCTGCCCTGATCTGCCCCTTCCCCCCCACCTCCCCCAACACCTTGGCTGACACCTTGCAGGAGAACAGCTCTGATTTTCAGGGAAGCAAGCAGAGCAGTTGGTGAAGAGGGGTAAGCAGGGTGACGCAGGACGGTGTGGTGACAGCCTGCTCCTGGACATGCTCGGGCTGTTTGCTGTAACTAAGCAGGCCACCCAGATAAAGGTGTGTGCACAGCCCAGCCCTGGCGCCTCGGGCCCTGGCGAAATGTCGGCAGCTTGTGCTGCGCTTTCCTCTCGCTGAATTAGCGGCTGGGATTGACTCTGGTGGATTTATCTCTTGTATAAAGCTCCCTCTAAGTGTTTTCCTGTACTAAAATACTCAGTGTTTCAACTCACAATCCCCTCTTGGAAAATGCCAATGGGAAAGCTGTAGGAACTTCTCCAAATCCACATTGGACACCCCAGGGGAGGGTTGGCTTTTGCTGAGTGAATTTATTTAGTTCGTTGTGGGGTAACAGTTCCAATGCAGCCCTCTGGGGTGCTGTATGACCGGTAAGCATTGGCACTCTATTCATACACTAAAATCTTGCTTCCTGTCAAATCTTGCTCTGGACAAGTAACTCCACTCACAAATGATACATTGGCCTCTGTAAGGCACCCACCAGGACACCCACACTCCTTGGCCAGAGGCTTATTTGTAAGACTTCCCTCCTCCAAAGAAGTGGGCTTGGCTGGGTGTGTGGAGGTTGGTGCGGCTCCAGCTCAGCCCCAGCAAAGAGCAGACGGAGCAGACCTGGGAGCACCCTGAGTTCTGTGCTAAGGGTGTGTGCCATGTGTGGGGATGACAGGAGACATGCCTCAGGGAGTTGCTAAAAGGGCTTTGCTGTGGGACTTGAACCTCTCCTGTTTTGACCGGTTCTTTTCATGCAGCAGCAATGAGCTCCTGTCCTACCAAGGTGACTTGACTTCTATACCATGAACTGCATGAAATTCTTAATCCTTCAGGCTGCTTGGCCCCATTTCTCCTTATTTTTGTGTCTCTATTTCTCCTGGAAAACTTGGCTTTCTGCTGGTCTGCCTTTGTCACAGCCCTTGACTGAGCTGCATTATCAACATCTAAGCAGAGATGTCCTCTTGACCAAGCCCTTGGCTGAGTAACAGCAATGCTCTGGGCTGGCTACGTGGCAGCTGCTAACCCAAGGCCCTCACCTTAGCTCTAGCTGAGGGACACCTTCTGGGGCAGGGAGAGGGAGCAGTGGCACATCAGGCAGGGGAAGGTGTTGCTTTGCTTTTGCTGTTGGCTTGAAGACCAGTAGATGCTGTGGAGCGTTCCTCAGCTTTACTTGCCGCCAAGAGCTGTGGGGCCAGTTTCCCTAAATGGGGGTCACAGGGAGCTGAGAGCAGCCACTGAGGGAGAATCTGCTTGTACAGCCACAGTAAAAACTGCTTCGTGGCTCCACTTGTGGGGTTTCTTTCTGTAACTCAGCCTCTATGACTCTTGCTGCAATTTTGTTTGCTGGGAGAGGAGCTGAAGCTGGGGCCAAGAGCAGGAGTCCTCAAAACTCTCTGTAAATAGGGGATGTGCTGCATTCATACCCCTTTCATGCCTAATCCACCCCTGAAGTGAAATGGTGCAGGCTGAGCCTTCACAGAAGGGAAGAAACCAAATCTAGAAGCTTCTTCTAAAGAGAAGCCATCCTCCCCTGAGGCTGCCTGCCTCTGGTACCGCTGGAAGTTTGAGGGCTTCAGAACAGCCCCATCTCCTCCTTGCAGCCTGGAAAGGGCTGTGGGCTGAGACAGAGCTGGTGCTGCCTCTGCTGAGCTGCTTGGTTGGCTGGGATTGCACAAGCCCCTGCCCTGTGCTGGCCCCAGAGCTCACAGTCCCCTCAGCCCCTGGCCAGGCATGACAGTCCCATCCTCACTGCCTGGGTCTTTGCCCAGGAGCAGGGTGGGGGCTGCTGGAACACCTCTTCCCAGGCCTCCTGCAGCAAGGAGCCTGTGGACACTGCTCTGAGTGGGGCTGGGGCACACTGGGTACCTGTCACACCAGAGGTGCTGTGCCTGGCCTCTTGAGTTGTGGGGCAGAAGTTCCCCTGACAGTGGTGGCAGGGATGTGGGAAGAGGCAGGTTGGGGTGACATGGGGGAAACAGATTGACCCCCATGTCGAAGGGGCATTTATCACTTGGGTGGCAATCGTTGGGCCAAATTTGGACTTTCCAGCTGTGAGAGAAGCAGGCCACAAAGGGGAGCTCTTCTTGGTCTCTTCTCCCAAGGAACAAGCAACAGGACAAGAGGAAATGGCCTCAAGTTGAACCAGGGTAGGTTGAGGCTGGAGCTGAGGAACAATTTCTTCCCTGCAAGGGTTGTCAAGGCCTGGCCCAGGCTGCCTAGGGCAGTGGTGGAGTCCCTGGCCCTGGAGGGGTTTCCGTGGTGCCCTGGCAGTGCTGGGGTAACAGTTGGACTTGATCTTAAAGGTTTCTTCCAACCGAACTGATTCTTTAATTCTGTTCTATGACTCCCAAGATGTGGATGCTGGGAGCCAGGAGGGAGTGAGGACGAGGGGGAGGGGGTTGGGGGACAACACTGAGCCCAGACTGGGCACTGCTCAGCCCATTGCATCTCTCAGGGTGGGTAAAAAAAACCACGGCTGAAAACAGGAAAGATCTCCCATCGGGACTAAAAATAGGAAATCCCCCCACAACCCTAGCAAGGGGGATACCTCTTCTTCCCCCCCCTCCCCCTCCGCGGGGCAGGGCTGGGCAGCGGGACCCCTGGTCCCTCGTCCCCCCGGGCGGGAGCGCGGGCTCCGCTCCGCTCGCTGCCAGGGGATGGCAGCATCGGCTCGAGCAAAGCGGTGCGGCCGGTCCCGCTGCCCCGCCGCCGGCTGCGGGCCCCCCCTGCGCCCTCCTTGCGGCCCGAACTGGCAGCGGGGCCGGGCACGGGCACTCCTTTTAATGAGGAAGCTGCTATTAGTAGTGTTTTTTAGTTACTATTTGTTATTATCTTTAAGAGCAGGCTTCTCACGCCACTCCCCAGAAGAGCAGATGCTCTCCGCGATGCTCCAGTGCCCCAAATCCTCCCCCCAAGTGTCTGCTGAAGTTGCAGACAGGCTCGTCCTGCTGCTGTGACTGTTCAGCAGCTCCTGGGAAACCACCGAGCGATACAGGGGAGGCCGTGGGGTGCCCCCGGCACGGGGGATGCAGGACATAGTCTATGGCAATCTTCTCTTGTATAGTCGAGACCAGGATGAGGGTTGCTAGACCTGCCCACCACCTTCTGACTGTCAGGAGCACCCCCAGCCCAGCTATCCCTCTCTCCACAGCCCTCCCAGCAGCCTGGTGCCAAGGACTGTTGCAGGCAGACCCGTGCCAGCCATCAGCTGGAGGCACATCGGGGCTCTGCAGCACCAGGCTGGGGTGCAGTCGGGGTTGGTGCATCCTGCTGTGGCCTTTGCACCTCTGCTGAGGAGCTTCCAGCTCCTGACACGTGGGGTGGCCTGGCACTGACTGTCCCAGCACCCCATGGCCGGGTTCCAGCTGAGGGTTCCCCCATGGCGCCAACTCCCCCCTCCCCAGCCTGGCTTGCTCCATGTCCTGCCATCTTGCACCCGTGAATAATTCACCGCCTCTGTCCCCGTTGTTTCCTTGCAGGTATTTATAGCCTGTGATCACGTCTCCTTGGAGGCAGCTTGCTTCACGGCGGTGTAAATTTAGCTCCTGCCGTCTCTCACATGTCATGCCCTCCAGTCCTTGCAGGAGCCCTTCCATGCGGCTCCTTGCAGGCAGGTGCCAGAGCCCCCGCATCCCCCCCTCTGCTGCCGTGGCCCCATGGCTACCACCCGTAGCTGCCTGGTGCCCCCCCTGGGTCATGGGCAGTGGTCCTGGGGGGTGGTGGGGAGATACCATGCTATGCTGTGCCATGTGTCCTTCTCTTGGCTGCTGGGCCCTGGACGCTGGGGCAGCTCAGCTCGCCTCCGGCAGCTGCATGAGGCCACCGAGCCGTTCAGCTGCCGCGGCACCGGGGATGCTTTGAAATTCCTGGGCTGCCATCTGTGCTATGCAAATCCCCCAATCTGACGGCTGCGTGTGGACCCGCTTCCGGACCCAGCGACGGGAGCTGTAATTATCTCGCTCCTCCTCCCTTCCAGCACCCAGCAGCAGATTCGGAGCAGCAGGAACATCACCTTTCCTCGCGGGAAGAAGCCTGACATCCTTTGACAAAAGGCCTTTGCTCTGCCTGATCTGGGCCACAGAGTCAGGAGGGAACGGATCGGCCATGGGGACTCGGGGCGATGGTTGTGCCACCCAGCCACCAGTCACCTCGAGTCCCCAGGGTGCTGGGTCTGGGTGCCAGTATCACAGTACCCTGCAAATGTCGGTCCTCCCCAGACAGGAGATATGAAGCCCAGGCTGGGGACAAGGGACAGTAGGCTCAAAGCCTGGGCACTGAGGATGGGAACTGGTGGGGGCTGAGCTCAGCCACTGGAGCAGCTGACACTGCCTGTGGGGAAGGGTACCTGGGGCGACGGGTGCAGCAGGGTCCCCAGCACCAGGAATTGGGCAGGAGGCAAGTGCAGCCCCAGGAGCAGCACGGATGTCCTGGGTGTGGGTGGCACTCAGGGCTGAGCTGTTCCCACAGGGCACCCTGCTTCCCAACCCTGGGGACCCTGTCCACAGCCTGGGGTCTGCATGAACCACATGCAGACACAAAAAAATCCAGAACTGTTCCCTCTGCTCCTTTCCCCACCAAGGAGCTGGCATGGAAGCACCTCAGTGAGCTGCACCAGCTGCCACTCCTGCTCACCCCAAGGTGCGTCAGGAGGACAAGGCCATACCCAAGGGCACCAAGATGGCAGTGAGGGGCCACCTTCCCCAGCACGGCCTCCTGCTTTGTGCTCTTTAAATGCTGAACTGGTGGGAAGGCAGCAGTTCCCTCACCCAGGGTCGAGCAGCAGCGGCTCCCCGGGGTGGTGAGGGAAGCGGGGGGCAGGTTTGCCATCACTGAGTGCGGAAAGTAATTAATGAGCATCCTGCGCTGCCCCCCACTGTGCCTCCATCCCCCCGGGGACCCCTCGGCCGGTAGCGTGGGTACCGCCTGCTTCTGCCGGCGCTGGGGGCCAGGGGACCTGGCGGCACGGGGCCTCGTTAATATTTTAGGAGCTCTTTTGTCCGCAGGGGATGGGGAGGCTCGCTCGCAATCGCCTTTCATCTCCGTGAGGCCTCGGCGCGGGCTCCAGCCTCTTATCTGCCGCCTCCTCACCGCTTCACTACAGCCAGCTCGTTATGGGGCTTGGGGTGGGTTGTTGGGGTTTGGGGGTTTTTTGGGGGGTTTTTGGGGTTTTTTTTTTGTTTGTTTTTTTGTTTAGGGTTTTTGTGGGGGTTTTTTTGGTAGTTTTTTTTTTTTTCTCCT
>JANIJG010018105.1:25235-46266 GCA_024611175.1 Megaceryle torquata
CTCCTCTGTAAAACCTGTGATTTTCCAATTTTAAATTATCACCTCCCCCCCCCCCCCCCATATTCAGAGTATCACTTTTAGTGAGGATCATCTTCCCAAGTCTTGTGAAGATCAAATAGACAAGAATGATGTTGCAAATCAGTTCCCGAAATATTAGAAACTTCAAAAATATATTCAGGTGCTGTCAGAAGGCTCAAGCAAAGGAGAGGTGGAACGTTGTCCAGATGGCTTGATACAGCCTGTCAATCCTCTGACGTCTCTTTCATGAACTTCTTTAGCTTTCTTGTCATTGTCCATATAATTTTAAATTTTTTACTATAGTGTATGTTACTCTGGAAAAAACTAAGTGAGATCACACAAAAAACCCAAACCTTATGCTGAGCCATCAAACCAAATTACTGGGCTTTTAATTCACACAGGATGGTCCTCTCCAGGGAACTTAGAGGCAAGGCAGCTGGATGGCAGCTATCCTTTTCATTTCAGCTCTTATTCTCAACACAGAGCACGCCTTTTTTGTATTTCAAGATTGTGGTTCATTTACAGATTTACAAAAGCAATTTCCCACTGAAAATAATTGTATAGAAATCAGGGAGTGAATGCTTCTGTTATCTCATTATCCTAAAGGAATGAGGTTTCCACAGGCACCTGTGTATCAGCTAGTATAAGTAGGAGATGAGCACCATGCTTCCTGCTGGTCAGGAGAGGCATATGTGCCCCTTGTTATGCAAGATTTAAAAGTGTATTAAAAGATAGCTCACCTCCTTCCAGGTAAAGGATTTGAATACAAGTGTACCAAAAGAAATAATAAAATAATTTACAAGAACTACTTACATACCAACACTGAAGCATGGAGATTTCAGAGGCTCCTTGGTTACCTGTGCCTTGTTGAAAGGACCTTCAAAGCAAGGGAGACATTTTGAGGAATATAGATCAGAGTATGTCTTTGTGAATGTTCTTCTGAGACACAAGTATTTAGACAATTCCTTTCTCCCACCCCATTCACTGTGAGGTGATGCTGTGCTTGAGTTACTCACTTCTGCTTTCCCTGCTTTGAAGCAGACACACCATCATCAAAGTGTACAATCCAAGGCAGATGGAAATTGTAAAATGAGCAAGGAGGAAAGTAAGGAGGTTGGAAAATTCAGTTATTTCATACCACTATCACTGTCAGCTTTAGAAAGAGTGGATGAGAACACAGGCAGGCAGGAAGGATCAGCAGCGCACTTCAATGACAGGCAGAAGATTTCTCCTGTCTTTTCTGGACTTAACACTTACATGCTTCTGCTAAGAAGGAATTGTTAAAATAGGAATTGGAAGTGGGGCAGAGAAAATGAGATGAAGTTTTCATAGATCTAAGTGTTACACTGATACAAGCAGGAGAAGAAGAGAGAAAGTAACAATTGAGAAAGCATTTTCCTAGCACAACCGGCAAGTTTGTGAGAAGCAGTGAATCTTGTCATTTAGACTTCTTAGTTTAACTAATTCAGGATCCTAACCATGTCCGGGAAAATGTATAAATGTTTTTCTGCAGAATCACTTTATTTTTTGTCATACTGTTCTGTGTTTTAAAAGTAATGTCTCAAGAAGACCCATCCTTTCCCTAGATTATATTTTGCACTGTGCCCATGAATTAGCTTAATATAAACAAAGTCACAATTAAGAATTTTATGCACACAGTTACTCTTTTAAGTAAGAACTTTTATCTTACATGTTACTTCACATAATTTTTCAAGAATGTCCCCTTCTCTTTTCACACCAGTTACCCCCTTGAATATATACTTTATAAAACCAGCATATTTTTTTTTCCTTAACTGCACATGAAAAATGCCCTGTTTGAGTAATATAACTGTAATATATGCAATTGAACTCTTTTAATGGCATTCCTCTTAAGGAACTCAAGAGCATGCTGAAGGTGAAAAGCAGCATGAGAGCAGTGAACAGTGGAGCAGTTGTCACTAAGAACAGCCCTTGTGTGTCAAAACTCACTTGCTTTGTAATTGACCTATTCAAATGTCAAAATAACACTTTAGCACTAAAAATGCTTCCCCAATTTCTTTTGACCTTGAAGGCAGCCAGATGTCAGTCATGGATTGAGGGAGGGGATAGCACTTTTACACTGTGCACCCCTTGGGGAGAATTCAGTACACACAGCTGTTTAACACAAGGAGGTGGTGTGGGGAAGAAGGACAAACCTAAAGAGCAAACTGTGCTGTTTTAACACCGATGGGTCTTCAACCTGTCTTTTTGCAATGTTAAGATACCAGCATCTATGAGGACTTGACCTCTGAGAGTAGTCAGGCAAGGGGAGGTCAGGGGTTGTTACTTGGATCCTCTCTCTTGCGTCTGATAGATATTCAGGCACAGCTTTTAGTATCTTGCTTCAAGTTTTTATTTCATATGAAGAAAACATGGAGTGGCCCCAGGACTGCCACAAGACTTCATACTGCCTTTGCCTGTTTTTTCTGTGTATAATGGGCCATGGGTTCAGCACAGATGCTTAATATCTCAACAGTGCCTTTACCTTGTTTCCACTGAAGGTGGAAGTGCTGCACCCAGTTTTGGTGAGATAAGCTGTGATTAATAGATTAGTCAAAACTGGCCATTGTTGGTACTTTTGAAAATTATTTCTTCCATAGTGCTTCGAATATATACAAGATAGAATGTCTTACCTCTGGCAGAGAGATCTTTGCCTGAGCAATGGGAAAAAGACAGTGAAACTGGATGGATTAAGAGTCTTGGTAGGGAGAGCAGCAAAGAGTGAGACATAGGGATGGGCTGACAGTCTCTCATTGGGCTTGGCTGGAAGTCTTGGGGTGCAGCTTTTTGTGTTACTCTCACAAACATGTCTCTGTCATACCAGATGCATCCAGTCATTCCTGCTTAAGCTGGGGCAAATCCCTGTGCTTTGTCACAGTTGAGCTTACCCTGTCAAGAGGAATAACAACACCTCTGGCTGCTGCCACAGAACAGAGTCCACACCTTCATGCAGTGCAAATAACCAGTCTTGCCTTTTTGAGAATATTTCTTTGGCAGTTGTCCTTTAGAGTAAAAGAAAATAGCTTTCCTTTTTGCTCAGCAAAGGAACCAATTTGTGCTCAACATGGGGTGATAATAGTCATTATCAGGTGTGATGAAGCACTGTGAAGTCCTTCATCCTGCTAAGCCAGTTGTGAAAAAGGTAACAACAGTGTGATAAAGTGTCAGGAGGAATTGGAGGATTTACCTCATGTATCCAGTAGGTTACAGTTTTGAGTATCTGCTGCCCCTCCTAAACAGATGGTTGAGTTTCTCATAAAGCATTTCAAGAGTCCCTGCCCTTCGTATCATGATCCCCCAAGGCCATCTTTAACCACAGAGCAGCTGCACAAGAGACTACCATTATTTGTGTGCAGCTGATTAGCCACCATGCAGAAGAGGATATGAATAAAACGTGGGGTCACAGCATCCTGCCATAACTCTCCCCAGTGCATGCACCTTTTTAAAGACTTTGCCTTTGTGTGCTGAGTGCCTGCTCTTCCACTGAACAACACATACATACCCCTTATTCCAGTGAATTGGGCAGTGTCCAGTCTACCTAGAGCAGGGATGTGTGCAACATTTCCATCAGATCAATTAAAACTTTCCTGAGCCCTTTCCATCACTCAGGCATCCACAAAGAACTGGGATACCCCAAAATGGTGGTCTTGCTCAAAGTGGTGCCATCCTGAATTGTGAGCAATGCTCTTTAATGAGACAAAAGGATGTCAAACAGTTCCAACTGCAAAGCAGTATGTTGTATGATGTACTTATGCTAATAATCCAGTCTGGTACTCAGAGGGGAACTTCAAGAGTCTGTTACAAGCAAGAAGATATTTTTCTGGCGTTTTTCCCACTAATACGTATGAAGTCTAGGTACAATAGGCTACTCTTCATTAGTATCCTTCAATGGAGGCATTTGTGCTGATCTGCCCTCCATTTCTTTTCCTTCTGGACATAAACAATTGTCTTCTCAGCTCCAGCATTTACCAGGGAAAGCTGCAATGGGAGTCTCAGAAAAATGTATAAAACCCACAAATAGATAAGGCTCAGCCAAGAAGTGCAAGTGGGATATGTTCCTCACCTTCTGTTTGGTTTTAACTTGAACTGTGCAGTGGCAAATGCTTCTCTCCATCTGTCTGGAGTTGTTTAGTATCTTAGTGAAGTCTACATACAATGATAAAAATGGATGTTATGTACACTGTCTTTTAATTAGTCATCTTGCTTACATTTTCCCTGCTTGTAAATCTCCACAGTGTTAACATGAGCCTTCATCTCTGAAGGGAAGTTACTACGTCTCTTTTGGCTCTTCCACACCTGTGATGCTTGCTCAGCTTTCAGCTCCCTCCAGCTATCTCCACCCATTAATTGGGACCTGCAGAAGGAAGAGGGGAAAAGTGTCACCAGTACATCCACAGCATCCCAGACTCCTGAAATTGTTCTCCCATCAGTGAGGTGTAAACCTAAGAGGAAAATCTCAAGGAGCCATTCTTGCAGCCTTCCTTCCCAGGAAGGTATTCGTGCTTAACCTTTTAGAAATAAGGAAATAAGCTAGTTTAATGACAGCCATGGAGGAATCTTCCAAGAGAAACTCAAAACAGTGACTTCCATGTCTTCAATGTGCTTCCATTTCTTGCTTTTTCTCACCAGCACCATTTGAAGGCAGAGACATTATTGCTTGACTGTAATAAGTGTTTCAGTTAACTACATGAAGAAGCCTTGCACTGACCTTGACTTTCTTTTGCCACACTTGATAGAAAAGGTGCAGTAGTAAAAGTACCATTAAAACCAAGCCACAGCTCTTAAAATAATAAATACAAATGGCAAAGGGAAACATAAAAATGGTTTGGGCATGATCTGCGTTTCAGGCTTCTAGGGTTACATAAAATGGGTTTGTACAGTCTTTCAGGAAGAGGTTTGTTTCCTAAATTAGGTGAGAAACAATTGGAGAAATGTCAAAAGCTGGGAAATGGCATCTCAGAGAGGAAAGATGGTGGCAGTAAGGTAATTTTACTGACTCTTCAGATGAATCCTGTGGAGGGAGAGGTTTTCTGCCTCCAAGGTCACTCTCCTCTTTCTTGTCTTGCAAGGTCTGAGCATCAGAGTCTGGTGTGCAGGCTTCACAATACACATGAATCCACACATACCTCCACAAAGCCCATTCACATAAGCAGTCCAGCAGTGGAACTGTGCTTCTGAAGCTTGGGTGTTCCCAGCGGATGGACCTGGAAGCACAGGAGAGCCTGATTTTGTAAGAGAAATTCCTAGGTGGAGTTACGTGCTGAGAAACTTGTTCAGGCTGCAACGTTTATCTTGTTTTGATAGTACTTTTTTGGTGGTGCTCCTTAGAAACCAAATGACCGTTTCCTTTCTGGCTTAGCAAGGCATTCTTAAACAATGCTAATCAGTGTTAGGGTTTCCTCTTCAATGTTGCTCTGACTCTCTAAGAGGTGGGCTGCTACTTGCAGCCGGCACCGTAACTGGTTTTGTCTGAAGTTGCTCCATTTAGGCAAAGCATATGTTTCCATGCAACTTTGACTCTAACTTGTTCTTTGCTTTTGTTTACAAATTACATAAGGTAAAAGATGAGTGTGTTTTGCTTTCCTTGCCAACGGCCACAGTATTAGGAGCACACACATCTCACTCTTCGCCTGAGTGAGGGCAGGAGTGTCTCTGAAATAGGTTGAAGGATGTATGGGCAAGTGACAAAACCATAGTGCTGCACTTAAGATTAGAGAGGTCAATGAATTGACCTTTTTCTCATTTGTAACCTTTCAGCTGAACACCAAATCACATACCTCATATTTACTTTAGCTATGCTTTATGATTATTATATTATCTACCACCTTCAAAAATGTGTTTGGTTTTTAATGAGAGTGTACTGCTAACTGAATGATCAGCTGCAAGAATCTTAATGTGCATGGACTATTTCTCTAATAGTTGTTTAGTCTTGCACCTTAGAAAATATCTTAAAGTGAAATATAGCTACTTTCCAAGGGCAAGAGTATCTCTCCATATGCAGCACTGTGAGTTCTGGGAAGTTTGGATCCTAGCTGAATACTGGTAGTTGCCAGGGAAAGACAGATAAAATCAGTCTCTCTGTGTGAATTGCTCTAATCTAGCAGATCTTCCTTCTGTCTGCATTATGCCCATCACTGTGAATGGCAGCTGCAAGCAGTGATAAAAAAGGCCTGCAACAACACCATACCTCAACCCAGAACTGGCATGTACAGAAGCAGCTTCTTGAACTGAATCTGGGATTTTTGACTAATTTATCAACATCTCTCTTCACATGTACTGAAATGATAGAGCCATAACAATCATCTATGGAAGGCATGGCTGGTTTTAGGATTTTAAGCCAAAGGAGTCTTTGTGGCTGTGTAATGAATAGTTGCTCCTAGTATCTCCATACAGCACACTGAGCCAGCTAGATGGAGGAGCTGGTGCAAAAAACATATGGCTACCAGTTAAATACCAGTAGCAGATATTTTGTCTTAATGCATTGTGGCTACTCAGCGGGGGCAAAATAAAGCAGCATGTAACAAATGATGCTGAAAAGGCATAATGGTGTGGCTTTAGTCAGGGAATTAGTCCCACTGCTGTGTTTCCAGGCAGTTGCTAATGCCTGGAGTGCTTTCATCCTTGAAAATGCTCCATATCTTAAGTGAGACTGTTGTTCAATAGCAGCCTTTATACATCTTGGCAGGGAAAAAGTGAAATTTTGTGCAAGCAACATGAAGTTATTCTTAACAAAAACTGAATACTGCCACACCAGAAACCAACCTGTGTGGACACATGGCAGGAATCTATCTCCTTGTGCACCATGCACAGACATCTGTGTGTTACTGGGTGGGTACAACAAAGCAGCCTCCTGTCTTCTTCTCTCCCCCTGAAAAGGTTATTTCCCATAATTGTGCCCTAAAGCAGCAACATGTAAGAGAAAACTGACTAGCTCAGCCTCCATCTGCACTGGGCAGACACTTGTAAAGCTTAATTAATGCCATGAAGAGAAAACTTCAGTTATCATAAAGAAAACTAAGATTGTGCCGCATATTGGAAACACTCTACTTAGTAGTGCTACTATCTCACGGCCTCTGTCAGATAGATGGGAGCAAGATGTGTATGACAAGAGGTGTCCAGAGTTACTGTCAGAGAAGGTCTTTTAGTAGAAAGTCTTCAGAGTAAGAATTTTTCTAGGGGTTGAAGAGGCAATGCAGTAACTTTTCATAGCTTATATATAAACAGTGCTTCATTGTAACTAATTAATGAACAAAAAGGGAGGAGATTTGTGCAAATCCTGTTAGAAAATTTCTCCACTTTTAAAGGGATGGGTCTAAAAAGTCAGAAGGAAAGAATCATTTTACTGGAGAATTAGAGGCAAAGAGCGTGCCCTAAGGCAGCTGAGTACTTCACACGTGATGGAAGGTAGTTGTAGCTGTTGAGATTTAAAATAGGATGAGACTTTGTGTATTAATAGAAAAAGAAGAAATTACCATGGCAGCCTAGGGCAAAGCTGAGCATTCATCAAAACTCTACATAAAATACCTGACACGCCTGGAGCAACATTTGACTGGAGCTGAGTAAATGAAATATTTATTAATTGAAATGATAGGGAAGAATTTGACACAGATCTGTTTTTTCTGATGTTTGTCCAGCTGATTTTCACCTCTGTAAAAAACAAGCTGCCAAGACTGTTGCCTTGTCATTTTATCTCTTCTTGTGATGTATTTCTACGTACTGCCTTGTTGTGGGGTGAATTCATGGATCCTTGTTCCTTAGCCACTAGTGGTCTGTAGTGGTCTTTATCTGAGGATACAATGCCTGAATACATCCTCTGGAGCCAGAGCTTGTCTTCCAAAGACATGAGCAGGGCACAGGCCTTCGGTAGTGGTAGCTCACTCACTGCAAGAAGGAAGGATAGAACCCTGCCCATGGCTCGGCGGTTGGAACCAGATGATCTCTGTTTCATTCCAACCCAAATCATTCTGTGTTTCTATTCAAGAAAAGACACCGTTTGGAATAAAGTGAAAGATCAAAACAAATTAGGAAGAAGCCATGAGAGGGTTAGGAAGCATGAGGCTAACAGAGTGGAACTTACTAGTATTTTTGAACTGAGTGGAGCAGGTCCCCACTCTCTAGAATTACCCAAGTTATGTTTAGGGACTTTACTTTGTGCTTTTTGCATGTGGATTGCATGTGGTATTACTCCTATTCCCGGGAAAAAAAAAGAGAAAATGTAACATGAAAGCCATAATAAACCCATATCAGACAGCTGGTGAACTTACATGGCCAGTGAACAAGAACATCTTCAGGTGGCTTGGGCTGCCTGGGACTTTCTAGTTTAGGCTGTGTCTTTCCATTTTCCGTCTTTCCATTCCTGGAGCTCTTGTAATGAACCAGATGTAGGTTTTATGAGAAATTTTAGCAGTGTGGGGGAGATCAAGTGAGTAGACAAGAGCTGAAAATTTCCTCCATACCCAGCTTACCAGCTCCAGCAGAAAGCGTGCCAATGGGTGTTGTTCTGCAAGCACCAAGACCCACCTGGCCATGCATGAATAACCCCTGTTAAACCTTCACAAGGCCAGCATGAATTTCTCTGCTTCACAGCCCTGAAATTAACATGACAGACAGCCTTTGAATGCCTGTAGATACTGTCAGCACTGCTTGCCCACGCCTGACACTCTGCCAGCAGTGCCCAAGCCTTGCTTGGCCGTGCAGAGGAGGTGCTGGCAGAGGGGCAGGGCACAGCATGGAGTGGAGTGCTGGTGGAGGGTCAAGAGGCAGCAGAGGCTGGTCCTGGTAATGGGTGAAGGGAGTGTTTTGTTGAATCCAGGAAGGCTGGGATCCGTGCTTATGACAATTATTTATTATATATTGCATTATGCAGTAAAGCTTGGCAGGGCAATGCTTGGCAGTGGTTGATTTTGTGGCTGTGGTGGTATGAACTGCTCTGACATGAAGCATCAGAAAGATCGTGATGTGAAGGAAGGAGGGATTTTCTCCCACAGTTCCCCACTGGGTTGTTAAAACTTTCTCTTGTGTAAACAAAGTGTTGTGTGAGCATCCTCAGTTTTGTTACTCTCTTCTGATGCCACTTCATGCAAAGGAAATGAACTGCAAGTGTTTAGCTTGGCACTGTAACTGTGGTAATCTTATCCAGGGCATAGAGTAGCATGGACTGGTGCTTAATCATTCACTCATTAGCTCAGTGTCGGTTGAGCTTGGAAGACAAATAGAGGGTAAGAAATTGTGTCAGCCCATCTGAGAGGGGCAGATATAAGACAGCTGAGGAAAGATGACATACTTTCTGGGCTTCTTGGTGTACTAGCTCATTGCTTTTCCAGCACAGCTGTTGCTGCTGCTACCAGTTTTGGAGAAAATGTCTGTATTTGAAGCATCCATCTGCTTGCAGCTGTTGTCATTGTTTTAATTGGCATAATCCCATCGGATGAGAGTAGCACAACTGTGAGTGCCTCCTGCACTGTCACCCAACTGCCAGCACCTCCTGCGTCACACACTCCCTGTCCATGTGCTTTCAATATAAATACCTTCCTCATGTACCCAGGGAGTGCCCTGAGGGCTGTCTTATGTGGCTATATAAAGAGAATTTCTCCCTTTTCCGGCACTGATTACTTACCAGTCAGGGCATTTCCAGAAAGGTTAGGGATACATCAACACCATTGTAGACACCACTGGTAAGACTATACCTGGAACACTATGTTCATTTCTGGCCACTCATGCCACAAAAATATGGCTTGACACCACAATGGATGCAGGGGAACTTCTGCATGGACAACAGGGAGATGAAAGCTTAACATGTAATTTGTGAGATTAAAGTACCTTTACTTGATTAGTCTAGAAAAATGCAGACTAGGATGTATCAGAAGTTTATACATACATCAGGGAAAGAAACAAGAGCAGTAGGTTACTAAACCAAATGGTACTGAAAAAAGAACAAACCAGGGATGAACTAGCCATTAGCAGATGCAGACTCAAAGCTAGAAGCCAGCCCTTGAGGATCAGACTAACATGTGGCAAGAGTGGGGACAAATTTTCTTAGCTGTTTTTAAAACAGAGCTTGAATAAGTTCATAGAGAAGATGAGCTGACATGCTTTCCTACCATAGCAGCTGATGGGACCAAATGTCACAAGAGATCCTGTTTCCTTCTTGTACCGTTCAACTCACAGCATGCATTTATTTAAGGTCCTGCAACAATTTTGCAGTGAAGCCTGACATACTGCAAAGGGAAAGCACATTCATGGATTTGAGCTGTACACAAACGCTACTTCAAACTCTTCTACTCATTGTTTCAGGACTTTTGTCATCTTTCCCTCTTGTAAAAGTGTTCGGCTTTTGGTCTTTCAGAGGTTAAAAGGTAGGAAAGCAACAGTTAGATCTGATTTGAAATGAATATGAGTGAGAATACAGGATTTCCTGCTTAGGGAGAGCCGTGTGAATACTAGTGAATGAGCTCAGTCCAAAGCTCATTGCACTGTACAGTTAGATACCCATTTAATTCCACCTGTTTTGAGCCATGCTTTAAGAGTACATGTTGCTGAGATCCCAGAGGTAGACTGTGGCTTGTAAAGTGTCTGTATTTTTGGTGGCTGGATTTGTTTGACAGCATGCTGGTAAGCTCTTACAGATCTTGACCAAGCCAAGTCATTTTCTGTATGATGTGAAAATAATTCATGCCTCTCTATCATCACTAGGTTTATGCATTGCACAGAATCATGTATTCAAGGGAAATTTTGCATCCAGTAAGATTTTAGTCTACATGATCTACTGCATTCCTTCTGAGAAATGTAGTCAAAAGAGCCACACTCATGTATAACTTTATTGCAAAGCATTTGGACAGATTACCCTTTTCTTACACATTTTCTTACTGCTTTTCCTTTCAAACAGAAGTAGAAAATTGTGCTCAAATTTCTGATGTTAATGTAAATTAATCTTTCCAGATAATGTTAGTCCAGCCCATAGTGACCTAATTAGACTTCCTTTTTTTTTTTTTTTTTTCCCCCAGAATAAAGGCTTTTACTCTTGGTGGAAATAAGCCTTTCTAAGTGTTGAAAAAATTATTTGGTACTGAGCAACTTCTTGGCTACACTCTTTGTGAAATACTCCTTATGGTATTACTCCTTGGAGCACCAAGTATCAGCTAATGTTGTAATCACTACACACTGTCTTTTCCCAGGGACGGCACCTTTTTCTTAGAAAAATGAACACTTGATAATAGTAGCAGTGTTTTTTCCATAGGGGTTAACTGGCCAACAAAGGAGATGGGTTTTGTAGAAAGAAGGTGTATCTGTATTTAGACTGACCAAAAGAAGTAAGAACAAAGACCAGTGTTTTGTGCTCAGCACCTGATCATCTTGTCACATGCATGATAACTTGACTTTCTTCCATGAAGCCACGGGATGTTTTCCAGGTTTGCATTCTCCAGGCTTCCCATCCAGGCCCTACTTAAAACTTCACTGTTTTTTCAAAGCTTTTTCATTTGTGTGTGGTAATATGCTTAGTCTTTGGGATATGTGCTTGCAAAAGACAGGCTCCTCATATTGCTGATGTTGCATATTTTTTGTGTACTGATCTTGCATATATTGTCTGGTGATAGAGAGAACTTTGAGTTTGATCTTTTGTGTCACACAAAATGAGGATAACTGAATGATGTGCAACAGAATAGAAGAGATTAAGATGAACAAAGGGATAAATTTATATCAGGAGATTTAGAGACTGGCTGATTTATAATTTCTAGCTCACTCCTTTCCAACCAAGAGGTAGGAATTGAAAACCAGGTCTTTGTTCCTGTAGGAGGATTCTTGCCATAGGGAGGGAGGAGCAGTATAGTAGAACCATAATAATAGTAAATTTTTTTTTTTTTTTTTTTTTTTAAGGCAACAAATACTAGAAATACCTGTTGCTAATCCCTGAGGTGCTAACCAGGCTGAATTCTTAGGCTTGCTTTCTTACTCAGTTATGCAGTTCTTGTTATAGCAATATTGTGCTCATGAAGTTGAATAATTACAGATTGAAACCAAGCTGGATTAGACTCCTAAGAGCTTCTGCCCAAATTTCATATCCTCAAACCATGTATTTTGCTGTTGCCAAACCTTGCAATTACTTAAAGTCTTCTGAGTGCTCGTTTCCAGGACTCTGGCAGCTATATAGCAATGTCCTATGCCAGATGGGCTACACACTGTACAAAAGAGCACACTGATGCATTATTTCTCACACCAGTTTTGTGTTTGCACATTGCATGGACAAAAACAAAGGCATTTGAGGAATTTTCAAATCCCTTGGTGTCAAATGTGAAATGTCAGAAGTGGTGAGCAAAGGAAGGGGGGACAAGGTTTTCCTCATACTGCAGGACTGTATCTGCCATACACCGTGTTGCATGAGACATGGCATTTCAGTGGAGCACTGAGAAACCAGGAAAATGCAGTGTACCATTTTAAAGAGGAGTGAAATGAAAAATGAAAACTGAAAAACTTGGCTGTCTTTTCGTCTTGGGTTATTTGAGTACTGAAATAAGATATGAGTACCAGTTTCACATACTGATTTTATGTGAAAGATTATTTTTCCTGCATTCTTCAAATAAGGAAATAAATCAGCAAATGTCCTCATAAGGATACTTTTTGCACACAACCCACAAAATATGCTATAAACACCTTTTTGATATAGGGCATGGTGAGGTGAAGTGATTTTCCCCAAGGTGTCAGAGAATGGGATTGGATTTGATCTCATGAATTCCAGTGTAGTATTTCAGCCACATGCATTTTTCACAGCAGGTGGTTTCATCTCTTTGATACAGTGTCTCATCTTCTTTACTTATGGACAGATGGAAGACAAACAACTTCTATGGCTTCGTCAGCTTGAGTAAGTTCCTAACCTTTTCCAAAGGCTTTGTATTTATTGGGAAATAAAAGGAGGTGTAGAAAGGCAGCACTGATAAATCGTGTACCGGCAGAGTCTCACAGGAAGTCAATTGACCCTTGCTTGAGAAATACCAACCACAAAATGTAGGTGTGATATTTATTGGTATGTGCTTTGCATTCTCCTGCAAAGTCCAATTGCATTTTGCATTGCTACTGTAAATCCTGCCTGCCTTTTCTAAGAAGATTTCAACACTAATGCTCCTGAAAGCGACCCGCTGAAGAGAAAGACTGTGAGAGTTAGGATTTTGACTTCTGAGTTGACTCCTGCCAAGCTCTCCCCTGGTTAATTATTTCTGGAAAGAAGGAAGAACAGTAGGATTTCAGAGATAGTGGGCATTCATTAGCATGTACTGTGTCAATAGACCCATGCTTGGATGGCACAGTCATATCTCTGTGGCTTCTCTTTAGTATATCTGTTTGTGTGCTGCATCTCCCTGAAGACAAGTCAACAATTGCATTACCTTTCAGATCTTGGTATGGAAATATTTATATTATTTTCATTACATCAGCGGCTCTGTTATCTCTCATTAAAAATTGTCGGGGTGGGGAAGGCTGTTTCAGTAGTTTTATTTAGGTCTTTATTTTATTAAAATGAGAGGAGAGAAGGGCCAAAATGAATGTGGAAGAAGAAAGGTAACTTTTGCAGAACATACGTAGGCTATATTTGTAAAGTGCAAGGTCACAAAAGGTCTCATTATGTCTTTTATTAGTCTTTACCTGTATGAGTATTTCTTAATGTAAAAGCGGCTTTAATGTCTTGTTCACAGTTAATTATATATCCTAAATATAGCTGATATATCATAGTATTTTTGGCTAGCAGTTTCTGAGCTATTCAGAAGCACTCAATCCTCTGGGAAAATCAGAGATCAGAGGTGTCTTCTTTCTAAGATGCTTGTTTAATATTCCACATTAGGCCAAAACATTTCGTCATTAGAATTTTCCTTGAGATCTTCTAAGTTTCAGGTGTTTTGGCAGACTTAGTTCACTGTTAAGTTCTCAGAATCATATCTTAGTAGTATCTATATTCTCATCCTGTATCTATATTCTCATTTAGCTTCAGAACTAAATTCTGTCATACAGACTTCATCATATAGATAACAAGCACACAACCTTTAATAAAAGAAAAGGAAGATATTAAGAGGCTGCAGGTAAAGATGCCTGTGGGCAGGCTTGTTTCCATTCCTTGGCACTTGTTTGTTTTATCTGGCCATGGGAGGATTCAAAGGATGTGTGGAATGTCTGTTTCTCACCAAAATCCATATTTCTACCCTTGGTCATACTGAAGTAACTTACTTAGCAGAAGGCCCTTCATCCATTTTGTGTTTGTAACCTAAGTCCCTCTGTAATCCATGTTAGAGTCATGCCCAGAATCTTACTGAAGAACAGGATTTGTCATTTGCTCTTCTTCTGGTTGTTATAAAAACATTCTAATTGGTGAAATAGTAGCCACTATACCTGGGTTTGTTCTGGATTAAATAATTTTCAGTTACTGAGAAAATAACCAAAGTCATTTGTTGCTTCCAAAATTTACTTCAGAAGTGTCAAAGAAAGAGGTCAAAATACAAAGAGAGGTGAGAGAAGAGTTGCTCTCATGACTCATTATCACAGAATCATTTAGGTGGTAAAAGATCTTTAAGATCATCAAATTCAATGTTACTGACCAAAGATGCCTCAGTAAGCTGAGAAGAAGTCAGGGCTTTGCGGTGTGTACAGGTAAAGCTGTATAGGCATTGTTAAAGCCACTGCTAAATGGTGTATGTAGTGTGTATGTATAATTTTGGTCATTTTAAATAGATCTGCACTTCTACATTTTTTTTTAATTGGTGCCACATCCATGTTAATTGTATATGTGTAAGAAATACAGGTATAGTGACAACTTCCTAGCTGAGCTCAGAAGTGCATTGTTTGCCAAGTACTTGGTGAAATTAGCACTTCAGTACTTATCTAGGGTTTTTCATGGCTGACTGTCACTTCACTGTCAAGAAAGACAAAATGCTTATGAGGAGATACATTTTCTCAGAGTAATTATTTAACAAAACCACAGAGTGTGTGATATGCTTCTGCCAGTGTTTGTGCTGCAGTAGGACTTGCAGAAGTGTGTTATGCCTATTTTCAGTATACAGAGCTGATGAGGGAGCAGCACGTCAGTTCTCTGCTGAGTAGAGATCTTGCACAGTTCTTCCTGCATCTGTAATTTATTTGGATGGGATTGAAGCAGTACAAGTACTGGAGATAAAATGTTGGGGATTACCAAGTCAGATCTAAGTCAATATAAATCTAAAATTACTTTTTCTTCCTCTACCAAATTAAAAAAAGATAAGCAGCCAGAATAGGTTAGTTACTTGAACTCTGTGGCTGAATTTGCATTAGTGATGATTTGTGAGTACAAATAGCTGCCTTAAAAGGAAAGCAAATGTGACAATGGTGTACATAGAGCATCCCACCATTTTCTGAGCAGCAGTAGGGTACAGAAGTATCATTTCAGTTCATTACTGAAATAATACAAAAGTAGAAAATAGCAGAGCTTTACTCTTTTACCAGTTTTATCTCTTCAAGACTAGTCCTTGGTCTCTGACTGAGAAACTGAAAATCCATTAAGGAAAACTTAACCACAAGCAACAGTTATGGGATTACCAATGTTTCAAAGGGGTTACTTCAGAGTATTTTGGAGAAAACTTCCATCTCATTTATGGTGATAACTTTACCATAGTGGTTTTATTATGAGAGTGTTTATAGCAGCTTCTGTGTTAATTTATTCAGCAAAGTCACGTTGATTGCAAATTAGAGGTCGGGATGTCTGAAACAGGTAAGAAGAATCTCTCCTGACAAAAGAAAAGGGATTTCCTTTAATCCAGGCTAAAATAGTAATAACAAAAATTAGAAATGCAAAGCAACAGGTGGTCTGTGATAGATGCTTCTGGACTTGTGAAGCAGAGTTGAATGCCAACAGTGGAAATGCAAACAAATTCAAGATTTTCAAGTGAAGGAATGACCCTTTGTGATGTGCTATCCACCATCAGCTCCTCAGAGAGGAGGAGTGGGAGGTTCAAAGGTTATCATACTATTTATGCTAATTGAGTTTGAGCTAAGCTCTTCCCAAGAAATAAAAGCCTCTTATTGAATTAGTTATTCAGTTCCTCGGGGTGCAAGTGGTACAGCTGTAATGCTGTCTTAGCGTCTGCTTGGGGGGCCCTTGAAGAGTACAACTAAAGGATTTCTCTCAACCATCCCTCAGATGAAAAACAACCAGGAGACCCAAGAGACTTGTGTGCCTTTTGCTATTTAGTTTGTCTGCAGAAGGGGCCAAACATGTTCAGGTACACAGCACCCTGGCAGGTCCTCTGCTTGTCCATGGAGCAGGGGCTGAGGGTAAGAGCAATTTATTTTTGTAATATTGTAAAACAGGCTTAATTTGTAATCTTAAGAATGTGATGTAAAATGGAGGCAGCATCAGAGCTGCCTACACATAAAATGAAGGATTTGCAGGGATGCATAGTGTTTATTCCTTCGTTGTGTATTTCCATGATGCTTTTACTTGAAGGAAAAAGTCAGAAGAAGTTATGTGAAAACATGTTATGTATTTTTATGTGCTTCTGCTTTTATATTCATACAGCAAATATATGTCACTCTGTACCTCTGTATGTGGGAAAATACCCTTAGTAATTTTAATTTTCACAGCCACTTCTGTCCCTAGGCTTTTGAAAGATTTAAAGGCACAAATTACTTAAACCTCACAGCAATCTTAGGATATGCATGTTAAGGTAGGATAGCAGTGTGGATAAGTTAAGTATTTTATTCAAGGTCATTCACCAGGCCAGCAGCAGAGAGAAGAACGAAATCCAGGTCTTCTGATTCTGTGTCCCTCTAGTTGCTTAATACCTGTTAGTTGTCTTCTAAATTGGATTTTCTTCAAGACTGTTAGCCTTGAGGACTCTCAAGAGTACAGCAATTAACTGTAGAACAACTACGGGAAAGATCAACCTCTGAAAAGTGTGCATTCAAATATACTTGGGCAGTCATTATTCGTACACTTATGCTCACAGTATTCTTTTCCGTGAAAGCAGTCTACTTGTCTCTAATGGCATTTAATATGAAAGAGTTGCCTTGTAGTTAAAAAATGCATATTATGTTACCTGATTTTATCACAACTCTTTTATTACTTGGTATGGGGTTTTTTTTCAAAAAAATGCAAAGTACTGCAAATATCTTTAATTTTTGAAAATAGAATTCTAGCCTTAAAATTTGTAAAGAAATACTGAAAAATATGGCTTCTAAAAGCTACTGCCTGATTTGCTTCTTTCTGCTCCCACCTCCCCCAAAAGAGGAAAATCAAAATTAAAATGCTATTTGAAAAATTCTGTTTTTACAAATTGCAAAACTTCTGTCTCACTAGCTTTTATGATTTTTGATGACTGATCTTTTTTATCTGCCTCTCTAGAAATGTGTATTTGTAAACAGTGATCAAAGTCTGCAATCATAGCTAGTTTTTTGTACAAGGATAGCTTGCATTAGTTGTTAAGTCCATTTTGACTATTCCCTTTCTAATCCTTTTATCTTAAGGGATCCAAACTATGCAGATTGTACAGATCACTTATCAGTCATTATGTAATCTTCTTTGGGACAGAGATGGGATTTCATGCTGTCAGAAGGGCGGCACCAGCACTACCAAACTGCTCGTATTTGTGCAGAGTCCACCCCTGGAATGGTCTCTCTGGGGTGGTTATTGGATGTCCTTTAGCCGAATTTTTCCTTTTTTAACTCTACTGTACTATATTATAGAAGCTTATTTCTGGATAAATATAAATATGCAATATATGTGGTACTAGCTTTCACAGTTAGCAAGTCTCTAAACAATGTGTTTTTGCAGAAGCTTCTCTTTTCCCCCATGGTGTCTTAAGCATTACTGAAAAAAAATACTCATGAAGTCCATTAAGTGTCTTTTTTTGTTCCTGGTTCTATTTTAGCATAGACAGACCTGTAATCATAAATTACAGCATATTTGAGACACCCAGTATATTACCAGAAGCTGTAGATGAAAAGAAAATTTGACCATGAGTCCTGTGGATCCCTGAAGGCACGTCATTTTTCATTGAATTGTATGGAGTGCAGAGCTGTTCCATTACTAGTGCAATGGTAATAAATTTTGGATGTTTGGATCCAAATGTATTAAGGTGTCAGAAAGCAGAATGCCAGCATTGGCTGCAGTTCATCCTCTGGCTTCAGTTCAGGGTATTGCCTAAGCCAAATATTAAATAGGGTGCCTGGGGAGCACTCACATTAAATGAAATTGAGTGCCCACTTTCTGACAAAAAGGTTAAAAGATTAAATGCCTTTTCTGTCCTTGCAGGACAATCTTGTGGCTGTGATAGTAGCTCAAAGAGGAATATGTGTAATTTCTGTTCTAATTAAAATCCATCAGGCAGGTGGCCCCTTTACTGAATTAAGTGGTGCCATCAGCTTTCTTTCCTTCATTGCTTACTCAAAACCAGTCAGATATGGCTTCCCCCTAATAAGTGATATTGCACCCCCACATGGATGAAGTCATGCCTACTATAGCTATGCCAGGGTATGAAGTCATAGCCTGCTGTCCACATACCTTGCAGTCACTACACATGTGCATGGACAACTCTCCAGGATCAGACTGAGAAGTGATACATGCAGCTGTGCTCAGAAGTTGCTAACTCCATAGGACATTCTCTGGGTAGTGCTATGAAGCTTTGAAACCTCAAGTGTGGCAATGATTTGGAAGCCATCCATACCTCCTGGTTTATGATTCATCCTTGTACATGTTGAAAACAGTGAAGTTTATTACAAAGATTTGTTTCTCAAAGTTCTTTGCATTTCTCTATGGCAATAAGCTAATTTAGTCAAGCCAGTGATAAATTTCACATTACCTTTTGCCTGTGTTGTACATTAATATTTATTAAATAATACTAGACAGCTGATGAAAGTACACCATTGACCTTTCTGCAGGAAGGCTGCAGTATTTCATCTCTGCTCTTAGGTAAGCCCGTGGTCCAGCCAAAATTGCCGTTTAGCATTTCAAACTTAAAAGAATGTCCAGCTCACCTTTCACTTGCATGAAAGCTGTGGTCAACAAACGTACAGCCTGCTCCTGCTGAAGTCAACAGCAAACCTCTCCTTGGCTTAAACTGGTGCAGGGCTGGGTGCACAAAGATAATGTGACAGAAGTTTGAAGGTACTATTTATAGTGATACGAAAATTGGAGAACTTTTGCTGAAACATTATTGCTAGGGGCTTTGGAGTTACCACAGATAAAATTAGTGAAAAGGCAGGGCCACCTCTAGTGTCTTGGTACATGGCAAAATTGTTCTAAGAATAATTAGGGGCACATTCAGGCAGTGCAGTGTTACTAGTAATTTGATTTAATGAATGCTGCTCATTTAAAAAGCTGTAGTTTGGACTCAACCCTTAGGATGTAAGGAGGAACTGCAGGAACATAAATTCCCTAAAGCAGAGGCACAGGCTTTCCAGGTGTGTGACTAAAGGACATCATAAGCCATACCAGAAATAAATAAGAACTGTATATCATTAGAGTTATGCAGCTGCTCTGTCAGGTTTGCCATGCTGAATTTTACTGAATTGTTGAGTGCTGTATGTTTGCACTAAATCATTTTGAAGTTAAGGTCAGATAAAACTATAAACATCTTTTCAGTAAAGGTAGACATGATGCTTTACTTTCATTGGGGTGCATTTTGTTTGGCTAGGTGGTGTTTTTCCTTTATACAGCTGTTTGTCTAGCATCTATAGATTTTAGTACTTTATTAGGTAATGCAATAAAGGGAAAATTTGGAAGAAATACTCATTATGATTGTTTGCACATAATCTGTTTCTAGCAGATGGTTCTCAGATTGCAACGACCACCACCAGCTCCAACGCTGAAAGCAATTAAATTTTCATACCTAAACAAAACTCTTCTCACTATGTCTTCAGTAACACAGATGAATTAACTCATGGCATGTTCTCTTCAGAGAATTTCCTGCCATTTCCTGTCATTTTCCAGGTAGAAGGCTCCTCAGAGGGATGTCTGACATAACTCTCCAGCCCTTAGAAGAATTTTTGTTCCTAGGCAAAGAAATAGCCCTGCACAGTGAAAAATAATCATCTTGTCTTACAACTGAAGCGATGTTTTCAGACCAGTAGTTTGACTTGGAAATAAGTAAATACAAAAACATACTAGAATAAGTTTACACTTACCAATGTGTAGAAGCAGAAGATGACTCTTCAGATGCATAGATGTGGATCAGTTACTGCCACTCCTGTCCCAGGTTCTGGTGATGAGGTTCAACATGGTCAAGTGCCAGGTCCTGCACTTGGGTCACAACAACTCCAAACAATGCTACAGAGCTGGGGAAGAGTGGCTGGAAAGCTGCCTGGTGGAAAGGAGCTGGGACTGTTGGCTGACAGCTGTCTGAACAGCCAGCAGTGTGCCGAGGTGTCCAAGAAGGAAAATGGCATCCTGATTTGTATCAGAAATAGTGTGGCCAGCAGGACTAGGGAAGTGATTGTCCCTGCACTTGGCACTGGTGAGGCCTCACCTCAAATACTGGGTTCAATTTTGGGCACCTCACTCCAAGCAGGTGAAGGGTCTAGAGCACATGTCCTAGGAGGAGCGACTGAGGAAGATGGGGTTGTTCAGACTGGAGAAAAGGAGGCTTGGGGGAGACATTATTTCCCTCTACCACTACCTGAAGGGAGGTTGTAGCCAGGTGGGGGTCAGTCTGTTGTCCCAAGTAACAAGTGGCAGGACAAGAGGAAAAAGCCTCAAGTTGCACTAGGCAAGATTTAGATTGGATATTAGGAAAAATTTATTGACAGAAATGGTTGTTGAGCACTGGCACAGGCTGCCCATGGAAGTGGTTGAGCCACCATCCCTGGAGGTATTTAAAAGACATGTAGATATGGTGCTTAGGGATTAGGTGACCTGGCAGTGCTGTGTTAACAGTTGGACTTGATCTTAAAGGTCTCTTCCAACCAAAATGATTTAATGATTCTGTGACTCTTCTCAGCTTAGAAGGTCCTAGCAAACCACCTCAGTGACCAACAAACTAAACAGAAG
>JANIJG010018106.1:8369-23366 GCA_024611175.1 Megaceryle torquata
TCTTTTCTTTTCTTTTCTTTTCTTTTCTTTTCTTTTCTTTTCTTTTCTTTTCTTTTCTTTTCTTTTCTTTTCTTTCCACCTGTTCTATCTAACTCTATGTTTAGAAAGTAGTGTCCCTGGATGAGGGAATTACATTTTTTATTAAAAATGTGGCAGGCATCCAGCACAGAAGGGCCCTTATTCCTGGCCTTGAGGCTATGCATTAGTGTAGTACAAGTGATAAATATAGGCCCATACCATATCAATCAGTAATACTACAAAAATATATTTTATTATAAACCCCGCCCCCATTTTTACTACGTATTTGAGGTGGAGGACAATAAAATGCAAAATTATTGCATGGAGAACAACTGTTTAGGCAAAATGCTGTAGAAAAAATAAGCGAATAATGACATACTGCTGTGAAAATGCTGAAGTGGAACAATTAATACATGTATCTGTTTCTAAACTTGAGGTAACATTTTCACCACCCATGCAAATTAGTTGTGAGACAGGTGGGCACCATGTTCATCTCCAATGAACAAGCACTTCTAAGCACGTGTCAGTGAAAAATGTTCATTACCCAGGGGTCTTCCAAGCCAGTCAGGGAGACCTCTGATGAATTTAGTTGCATACAGAATAGAAATCTCAGGAAATTAGATTTACTTTCTAGCTGTCATGATCTTGGATGAGTTTCAGATAACTTAGATCTCATACTTAGAGTATTGACCATAGCTAGCATATATGTACTGAAAAAAGAGTACTGAAAAGAAAACAAGGGAGTAAAGAAGTCAACATAATCACTTAACAACATTCTATTGTAAAAAGGAGTAGTATAACTCTTTGAAGTTAAATAACGAAAAAATGGTTGGGAGTGGGGAGAGGTACTTAAAACTGAAAAGAGTAATATTGGAACACTATGTGCAGCAGACATATCTCTGTTTTTCAGAGAATGTTGACAAACTAAGAAAACATAGAACAGGCCCAGAAAAATGACATGAAAAAGCATCTGGTTTAGTTTATGAAGTGGATTGTACTGCGCAAATCCAGGAATGTAAAGAGAGTATCTCGTGCTACAGGACCAACGGTTCCTTAAAAATACCCCAATAAAACTGAAACCGAAACAAAACAAAAAACAAAAAACAAACAAACAAAAAATCAAACAAAAAAACCCAAACAAAACCAAACCAAACCAAAACAAAAAAAGTAGCTGTTTTTGACTGAAGCCAGGCTGCATCCTCTGCATCTCTGACCTGTTGAATTTCATGCATTCCTGAAGCATACAATTTGATCAAACAAAATGTAAGGCTCCTCATTATAAGAAGGACATAGAAGTGCTGGAGTGTGTCCAGAAAAGGGCAATAAGGCTCATGAAGGGCCTAGAGCACAAGTCCTGTGAGGAGAAGGTGAGGGAGCTGGGGTTATTTAGTCTGGAGAAGAGAAGGCTGAGAGGAGACCTTATTGCTCTCTACAAGTACCTGAAAGGAAGTTGGAGCAAGGAGAGAGACAGCCTCTTCTCCCTGGTGACGTGTGACAGGACCAGAGGAATGGATGAAAGCTGCGCCAGGGGAGGCTTAGGCTGGATATTAGGAAACATTTCTTCACTGAAAGGGTTATCAAACACTGGAATGGTCTGCCCAGGGCAGTGGTGGAGTAGCCATCCCTAGAGGCATTTAAATGGAGTGTGGACCTGGTTCTCAGGGACATGGGTTAGTGGTGAGCTTGAAGTGTTGGGTTGAAGGTTGGACTGGATGATCTTGAAGGTCTCTTCCAACCAAAGATATTCTGTAATTCTGTGCGGTCATAATACAGGGATAAAGAGGTAATTTTTATGTAGTCAGGCAATTTGATTGAAAGGTATTTTTTGGTCTTGAAAGCTGTTACTCTGATAAACCTTTCAGATTCCACTAACAAACTGGGTCTGAATCCACAAGCTGCAGGTACAACATTCTGTATCCTACTAAACATGGCCTCAGCTAATCAGCTCTTTTTTCCCTTACTTTTAATTTTTAAAAATATGAATCGACCAACCTTCTGATAATTTCCAGGCTACAGTTTGGTTGTGGTGTTGTGGTCTTTTTTTCCAGTGGACACATAGTGACTTAAATGCTCAGGAAGAACAAAATGCAATTATGCAGGTTTTAATTCCTCCATACATGTTAATTAGAAGAGATAAACCTTTTGCTACATTTATAATATTGTGGGGACAATGTATCTGGGAGATAAGAAGGGACAATATTCTCAATAATTTCAACATGAAATATTTTCTGTAATACACCTATGGGGAATGGTACAGTTATCAGATTCTGAGGCTGCAATGTATTTATGAAGCATTATTGTAAAAACACATACAACAATGGTAAACTGGAACTTGCATCAAGTCACCCAGGCAATGTTATAACTCCTGGTGGAAAGCTATCAGTACATTGTGGGTCTGAACTGTGATGTTACCTGGAGCTGCACAACCAGTACCTGGTAGGTCATTACAAAACTTGTCTGGAAATTTTATGCTGGGATTGAGAGGAAGGAACAGGAATGAAGTGTCAGAAATTATGATCGCCTCTCATAGTTCTGTCATCTGTGATAAATCTCTTTCTATAGTTAAAGGATCTCCTTCATAGTAAGGATTAAAAAAGAAGGAGAAAGAAAAAAACCCAAAACCATGAGAGCTGATGATGCTTTATAAAACTTAACTTATACTGCATTTTCTTTTCTCTTCAAATCTACTGTGACTGATGTAGTATCTCTTAGCCTGACTGTGGAGAGATTGTATTTTAGCCTGATAGTTTAACTCTTGCATAAAATGAGAGCTGTTTCTTTTGGTCATTTATGTCTAACTCAATGAGGCTAATTGAACAGGTGTTAGAAAAATGTAAAGGAAGTTGATTTGCAGTATTTTCCTTCTAAACAGGAAGATACTAAATACATACATGATCTTGTTATTCATAAATTCTTCATTGGAAGCACCACATTGAACTGCTAATTTCTATTTTGAGGCAGAGCTCCTCTCCTTTTTGAAATCCAAAGTTGTTCTACTGGTAAAATGAGTGAAAAACAAAAAGTTTTTTAAAATGTAAAGGGAACAGTAGAAATGTGAATTAGAAATACAGTTGGAAAAATGACAATCAATTACACCATGGGAGATTTTCCTTAAATAGTCTTGAATTAAATGGATGCCTTGTGGTAATGACATGAAGAAACCCCCCATATTCCACTTAAATATCTGTCAAAAAAAGTGGATTTTAGTTATTTGTACTTCATCTCAATTAGAAATTAGCACATGAAGTTTTACTCTTAGGCTGCCCTTGTTTGCCACATCCTAATACACTCTCATCCTTCATAAATAACATCCTATTGCAATGATTTGAGCACCCTATTTTGACACTATACACCATACAGAGCCTTTAAACTCTGTCCCCATAGCCTGCACACATGCAAGCACCCCAAAATGCTTCAGTACTGCATCACAGGGCACAAAAAAACTATCCTGCACATCCACAGAGACTGTGTGTTATTTCATGAAGTTTAAACTGAAAAAAATCCCCAAAACAATAAACCAACCACAAAGAAATTGTTATACTTTTAAACACTGAGTACCATTTATGTCCTACAGCCAAGTACCATGTGGAAGTGGTTAGTCTTTGCTGTTTTCAAGTCTCTGACTCTGTTTCCTTCAGTGCCATAAATATGGTTTTACAGTTCCAGAATATCTCTGAAAGTCTCAAGAGGAAAGGATCTGGATTCCTCTTCTTTTCCTCCTCCATAACCTGAAATCCACTATAATATCCAGTATTGTAAATTAATGTGCTGAAATATGGTGTGGTGTCAAGAAATAATTACATTACTTCAGACTGTCTTTCTCACTAACTATGATGGAAAAATATGTATCCTAAAATAACTTCTGGAGTCAATACAAGGAAGCAGTAGCAGTGGTTAAAGTTCTGGAGAGATGCTGGATGGTGACAAGGTATCAAGACTGGATGACATGGTGAAGGAATTTAAAGAAAATTCTGTCAAAATAGATGTATTTCATCATTAAATTAATCAACCCCACCTGAGGTGTTTGATGGCAGACAGTATAATCACCTTTAAAAAGTGTTAGAAATTGTAGATTTCAGATTTGCTTCAGTATGAAAAAAGGATCTGAATTATAAATTAAGATTAATTTTGTTTACAGAACATCTGGATTGGTATCAAACAGCAAAGCTGAAAAAGTATGGCTGCCATAAAAGAAAATCACACATCTCTAATTTCTGAGTATTTGAACTGAATTGTAGGTACAGGAAGGTAGTTATTATAACTAATTTGGAATTTCAACAAGCCTTTTATGATACCTCTTGAAGGAGACTTTGAAGGAAATTAAGTACCCCTAATATTTTGGAGGTGAATTGCACGCATGTACCAGAAACTGTTAAAAAGACATAAAATAAGGAGCAAATCATTTTACCCTAGATGAGGTAGCTCACCTTGTGGAAGTGCTTCATGATGACCCTCCCTCAAGGGAGCCTTGGAGAATAGTTTGGACTACATATTCTACTTTTAGACTGCAAAAACATTTGCAGAGGTAAACTTCATATCTAACATTCAGAATAGATGTACCTGATGAAAAACACTATGTTCTGTATAATCTGATGTATCAGTCATTAATGAGCTAGGGAAGAGATGAACAGTATAAGATGATAACACTTGAATATGATTCAATTGTTTCACTGGGATGAAGAGTTCAATGTTCAGAGGTATTTAAGTATTACAAATGGAAATTTAAATTTAAACTCCAAATGAAGAAAGAAAAATAAGCTGAAGTAATTATGGGTTAAAAATATGCTCTAACTCCCCAAACAACCAAACCAAACCAAACAAACCCACAAACAAACAAACAAAAAACCACCCACAACTTTTCTGTCATTTCTGTAGCTCTGCAATTCACAACCAGTACTGGAACAATCTTGTTACTGTGGTTTTGCCAAGTGCCTGTCAGACTTCCATCATCCCCCCAAAACCCCCAGGTGCTTTTTTCCTCTTTCTCTCCTTGCTTAACCTGCCATGGTTGGTTTGCCAAGTTACTGCAGTGAGTTGTAGACAAACCCAGGATGAAGTGACTGTTTTGGCCAAGCACTTAGAATTCAAGAGGTTGTCAGACAGCTGTATCCAGAGGCTGTTGCTGGTCTTTTTCTCCATCCTGGTTCTTCTTCTCTCACTGTTCACTGGTTAAGACAAAATCTAAGGGATATATGAGAGCAGCAATTGGCTGAAACTACTGAAGTGAGAGCAGGAGGGAAAGGCTGTGCTAGCAAACTCCTGCTATCCTGCAGTGTGGGGAGATCATCTGTTGCATGGAGGAATAGCTAAAGTAAAATACCACATATAAAAATACCATTCCTGAAGATAATGTTATGACATTGTATAAATCATGCTTGCCCTCATGTTGGATACTGTGGTCTCCTGGTCATATTAGTGAAAAAAAATACATCAGAAATAAATGGAAGCAAGTTACATAATGATTAGAGGGTAACAAAGGTAGAGGTAGAGGGTAGAGATTAAGAAAAATGTTTCCTCTATGAAGGAAAAATTGAAAAGATAGTTTGTTTAGTCTGAAGAAAACAGGAGTGTGAAAGGTTATGATACAAGCATATAAATTAATGATTGGTTTAAGAAAATTAAAGAAGACCCTCTTGCTTGCCCTTTTTGCATAACAGAACTAGAACAATCACATTTCATATGAGGGACATTTCCTTAAGTCTCATGCTTTCCGTGTAGCTGACAACCCTCGTGACAGCTTTCTGGAGTACTCTGTCTTTGTTTATTTTACTAACAATATGCTTGGATTGTAAAATTTTGCATTGTAAATCAAGAGGGAAAAAAGCAGCAAAGTTAAATAATCATAGATCAGGTTAATTGGCAGGACTAAGAAGTACTGGTATTAACCTGTTCATATAGTGGCTTGAAATCCTTTGTCCTGATCTCTGTTGCTTATTAGCTCTCCAATCAAACAAGAAGAAAATTAGATATGTCATTTATGCCAATTTGTACATTTTGAAAGGGAAGACTTTTCCCATTCAATAGCAAATGTTTCATATTTGCTAATTTGTTTTTCTGCTGCATGTCATTTCTCTTTCAGGTAGGAGGTCATTTTATCTATCCTCAGATATAGCCCTGGAAATGGAAAGGTGGGCAAATCACCAGCAAGTCCAGTGGTTCCATTATGTGTTAGCAGAATATTTAGATTAAATGAGAGAACCTTTGAAGGCCAGAATCATTGATTGTTAGTATTTTGATCTGAAGCCAGGGGTGAGTACCTATTTTAAAAACATAAAAATATTAAGCTTTGTGATTTCCATGCAAACTTCCATACATATATAATTTCTTTCCCAATTAATGTTGAATGTGCTTGTATTCTACTAAAGCAAAGACACAAAACCAGAACAGCTCATTAAGTAATGTTGGGATGGGAAGCCTCTAGCTACTCATATTAAAAGAAATATAAACAGATAAAAGTTTCCCAGGTCTAGTTAAGTGCCACTTACACATATAAAGTCACCTTTGCTCACAACATACTCGAAATATAAGCTATATCTGAATGAACTCTGAAAAACAGAGGCTCCTAGAAGGAAGTTTAAGTGATTTTAGCTTTCCACAGTCTGCATGAAGGCATAAAGACATTAAAAAAAAAAAAAAAGAAAACCCTTCAACCTTCCTGAAATATGCCGAACTAGCACAAAGGAAGATTTTTGCATAGCTTGCTTAAAATGTTCCTGAAATAGATGAAAAGCCAAAACCCAGACATTTGAACAGACATGGGCAAATACTGAAAAAAAAAATGATTAGCAAACATATTGGTGAATTTCAAACAGAATTTCCTTTTGTTGGTAACTTTTATAGCTGAACTTTTCATTTCTTAACAATTGTATGAATTGAAGCTCACAGATGTTTATGAAAAGCAAATTTTAGATAAAGAATTGAGATTTACTTAGGCTCTGAGACAGTAGAACATTTAAATATATGCTTGACTTGGAGTCTATGGAAACATTTGCATACTTACATTTAAATCTGTTCTTATGAATTTCTCTGAATTGGGACTAGAATCAGAAAATCATACTATGTTTATCATTACATGAATCACATTACAGGAGGAAGCAGGTTGTAAAATTTAATTCAGCAATCCATCTGACAGATAAACAGTTACAATTCAAACACTGTATAACACTATTAATTATTTCTATATTAAGGAATCCAAAGAATGAAATTCATTAACACGTCACTTGAGTGGTGAATGAAGTTCTTAAATATAAAATTGCTGCAAACAGTGCATTCCTCATTCCCAAATGTTTACCCAGACTTACATACTGTTAGGTAGACAATTCTTTGGCAGATAAAAGACATTGCACCCAAAAGTAGATACACAGTAAAGCTAATGTGATCAAGAATTAAGTTTATTTGTTCCAGGCTGATGAAACATCTATAAGTGGTGAATTATGTAATAAAAATATTAAGGTGCCAATGACTGCAGAAGAGAAGCTGAAATTTTCCTAAAAGTGTAATGAGCAGTGGAAAGTTTCTTCATAAAATCAAACTGTGTTTTCCACAGTATACCTCATAGGCACAGAAGGAAATGCTTTTTGTATTTATAATTGATAATTTTGGATATGACATTTGTCTATTTCTTTAATGAACTTGAAATCTAATCAACCTGAAGATGAACAGGATATTTAGATTTTTAATTTTCATTTTGTAAATTATTTTATGGATGTAGAAAATATCCATTGTTGTCATAATATTCAAATGCCTTGTGCCAAAACTTTTCAACATATTTTCCCTATTCCTTTTTACCAATTTATTATAGCTGGAATAAAATTATTTTGGTATATGTTTGAAGTTTTTTTAGTGTAGGTGTGAGCAAAATCCTGAGCAAAATGTCCAGAGCATATATCTTTAATTTTCCTAAAGGCCAATGTAGTATGTGCATAGGCAGTGCAGATTCCAGAGAAAGAGGCCAATGTTTCTCTCACCAACTTGTCAATGAAAAATGTTCCAGTGCTAGTGAAATGACATATCTTGAAACTTCAATATAAAATCTTGAGTAACTTCTCATCCCTTGGTGTTTTCTGTTGGAAGTATGTTTGGCATCTTTCAGAGCTTAATATCAATGACTCAAGTTTCTGTATTTCAATCTTATCTTGGGAACTCAATTTGTCTGTTGGCTTCTCTGTGTTTATAATATTCCTTCCCTGAACACTTTAAAATAGATCATGAAGTACGCTAGACAAGATCTATTTTTTTCCTATTTTGTATCTCATTTTTGAAAATTACAGAGCAAACAATAAATCAACAAATCCTGGTTACTGAGAGTTGTCCTCACTGTTGGAATAAATTGGCTGTAGGATCTTGGATCTGCATAAATCCTTAAGATGGTGAGCTAACATTTTGCAGAGACTTTAAATATGATGTTGATCCCACCTAACTTTAAACACTGACAATCGTCACCCTAGACTCCCTCTGTAGTCAATCTGCTGACTATGCAATAGTTGTTTTCATTAGTGACTATCAGCCTCATTTAATGTGTACTTCATTTTTTTAATATATATTTTAGGAAGACTAAAAGTAAACTTTTAGGATAATAAGCATTTGTATCCCTTCTTTGATAATATAGACAGCCTGTGCTCACTGCTTCTAATGTAGCCCTCTGCATTGTAGTTAACTACCTTAAGTCGTCACATGGATTGCACCTAGTTTAAACTGTAGTTGAAGACTCAAAAACCAGAGTATTATGCAATTATACATAGCAAGACATAAAAAGGGGTTTGGGAAATACTGCATTATTGCATTGTTGTGATTTAGTTTTTCAATATTAACTTCTACTTTCAACAGTGAACTTAACAAAGCTTAACTTGGATCCCAAATATGAGTGCTAATGCCATTTTCAATGTCCTAGATTTAAGTAGGTATCTGCACAACACCAAGTAGATACAAGACCTAAAGAAACACTACTGGCCTGGCAGTCGGAGGACAGACAAGATATCCTAGCAATTACTTAATTATCTTAGATGTCTATGTATATGGGCAATTGGAGTCAACAAGTGAGAAAAGTCAACCTCAGAATATAAGTCAGGAAGTACTACCTCTGTCCTGGTTTCAGGTAGGTCCGCAGACAGGATAGACAATTGAATCAGTTAATATTTGAACCATGTGGAGTTCGATACCATACTGACGTTATGCCCACTATATAAAGGCAGAGGGTGGGCCAGGCAGGGCCCATGCACCCATGGTGCAGTGCCATCTGTGCAGCTCTGAGTGGTTGGTGTGTTCTATATCACTTGCTTTATATATTGTTTCATTTCTATTATTGTTATTAGTGTTGTTTCTTCTCCTATTGTGTTGTTCTCCTTATCTCAACCCACAGGGTTTTGCCTTTTTCTCCCTATTCTCCTTCCCATGCCATCCAGGGGTGGAGGGGTAATGTGAGCAAGCAGGCACATGGTGCTCAGCTCCTGGCTGGGTCTAGCCCATGACAGCTTCTAAGGGTTAAAAACAAATGGGACATACAAAAGTGAGGTGAATTTCCAGAATTTAAAGGAAAAAGTAGAAGTGGAAATTTAATAATATGTCCTTCTTTTTGCCTTATGGTATCTGTCCAAACTATCAACAGAAGTGCTTCTATTTTCAGTGAATAAACTGGTTTTGCCAGAATGTGCAAATGCAGCCAGGAGTGGTTCATGTTGTTTAGTAATGATAAGACCTCAGGCACTAAGATGGATCTGCCAAGAGCAAGCATCCTGAAAAGACTAAGAAGATATTAAGCAATGTTACCTCCTCTTAGGTTTTACAGATCTGGTTGGCTGGACTTAGCTTGCAGCCAAGCACCAAGTGGCTTGCTTAGTTATCCCCAGTACTTGCATAGCGTTGAGGCTTTCTCTCCCTCTGGTGTTTGATGCTTTTTCTTAAGCACATTTTCACAGAAGTGTCGCAGACTTTGCATCGGGCTTACCTACATCCTACAGTGAGTCTGTAATGGATCTGGCTGGACCCAACTCTGTGTATCATGGGACAGCCCTTGACCTCTTCTCACAGAGGCCACTCTTCATAACCTTGCCAGATAAACACAGTACAACAGAACATGAAATAAGCCTTCATCTTGGTGGGTTTCAGCTACTTTTGTTGTCTCTGTCCTCCCTCAAATTTTCTGTCAGTGCTCAGATATTTCTAGACTTTTTTCTCTTGGAAGGGTTCCTCATCCTTCATCACTGCAGCTGGGCACACAGCAGCCTTCTCTCTGCTGCACAGCCCCAGCCTGTTAATGTGCACAACACTGTGTGCTGAAAATAAGCAAACATGGTATCATATCATTACAGTTTTACAGAGAAAACGTATGCAGAAAACAGAACCCACAAATCATAATATTTTAAACTCTTTGAAAAAAATAGATTCTGACTTTTTTTACATCTTGTATTAGGAAGATTATCTTTTGAAGGTCTGGAGTACTAGAATCACCCTACTGAATCCTCCTGATTGCCCTATTGTTTTATTGACAGTCAAAATGTTGTCAACACTGTAATGAGACGTTATGTTGGGTTTCTGCAGCAAGCTTTTGGTAGAGGAGAAGCTGCAGGGGTGGATTCTGTAAGAAGACCAGGGGCTGCCCCCATATTGGACAAACCAAATTCCAGACAACTCCAGAACAGACTGGCCAAAGCAGAACTCCTGAACTAACACCTGCCCACATATTTTGTTATCCCTATTCATACCCATAACCTATCCATGAAAGAGATGAAATGTCAGTAGTGTCAAAATAGATTCAGACCCCATTTTTCTGGTTAAAACTGTATTTCAAAATAAATAAGGACAGCAGTATGAAAACTATGAAAAGTTATTTGAAACTGATTTCCTTAAGAAGTTGCCATGATCTGAAAACTGGCAGGACCATTAAATAATTATGAATGGGATCATATATTCAGTTGGAAGGTGGAAGGTATTTGGATTCTCTAGAGCTATGAGCTTTAGGATGCTAGGTCAGTGAGAGGTGATACTGTCAGTATCATGGAGGATGCAGAACAAGCTACAAAAAGATATTGAAAGAAGAGAGATGCGGCAAGACATTACAAAAGGAGAATCAGAGACACATCTGTGAGTCCTTTTGGGGTATACAATGCAAAATACAAAAAAAAAGTAAGGAAAAAGAAATTAGGCTGGGTCACAGTAAAGTCTGTATGACAATGAAAGCTATGAAAAGATGGAATAGTTCCCTACAGGGAGACATGGAAGCTCCTATGCAAGATAGTTGAACAAACTGGTAATTAATCTGAAATTAGCAGGAGACTAGGCTGAATGGAGCTCTTTGCAGCAGGCATGTTTGAGTCTACATACCCCCTGTCAGTTAAAGGAACCTCCAAGTTACCAGATTTTGGTCTCAAGAAGGTACTAGAATTAAAAGGAAATAACAATATGAAACCCTTAATAAGAATGAAATATGGGGAAATTCCAAACATAGGCTCACCCCATTCTTTCAGTTTTATGTTTCTGGCATACTTTCTATATAAAACAAGAAGATAAATCAAAGAATAAGCTGACATATTAAGTGCAATGGAGTGTAAGCATATCTAAAAGCTCTTACAGGTAAACCAAGGACACCCATATTATGTTCTTCACCCAAGTAATAATAAAAAGCCTAATTGAGACCCTTTTGGGATTTCAGACTTAGAAAATAAAATGAGCAGTTTATTCCTGCTGAAGAGACTTTCTGTTATTATGAGCCCTCAGAATGCTGTGTCAAGCGAAACACTGGAGTTACCATATGCTGAACTCTGAAGCTGACTTACCTGTTTTATTTATTCTCTCAGAGTCGTTCATTTCATACATCACCAGAGCATCTGCATCCCAGGCTTTCTTCCCTAGATCTCCATCTAAGATTTGCTTTACTGCCTCACACTGAGTGTCACAAAGCTCTCTCTTCCACTGGGGTTGATGCTGACTGCCTTGTTGGCTGTCATTATCTCATAATATTGCAAGATGATACATCAAGACTTTATCTTACATCAGATTTGAAGTTGTCTCGGTGTATACAGGAGCGTCTATCTCAGAGAGCTTCTCCAAGGTGCAATGCCTTTTCTGGAAAATTACCTGAATCATGCAACTCAGTCTTGCACAACAGTAGCAGAACTGTTAATCAAGAAATCTGGAGCTTCACTTCTTGATTTTCAAGCAGGTTCTTTGAGTTTTGCTGTCCATATTGAGGACATTGGGCATTCCTATTAAATGTCCATATCCAGAAAAATTTGCAAATTAAAAGTGGAATTGAAGTGATGTACTTCCAGGTATCATCAAGAGAATGTGAGATTGTTGCAGGTGTAATTCCTGAAATGTCTACTTGCCACTCATTTGCATGTCACCGCCATCCAGCTGTCTGTGTACACCACCAGTGCACAATATAAGCATTCTACATTTGCAGTAAAGGATCCAAGTTCTTGGCCTGCTTGGCATTTGCTATCACTATGCTTAGCCACAGCTGTCAGATTAGTCAGGGTTGGTGGGGTTTTTTTCTGTTTTATCCGAGTTGGCTTTATTCCCAGATTCCAGATAAAAGTGATAGTATTTTGCTTGACCATCCCATTCCAAGCATTAAACACTGTGACTTCAGGCTTGGATGGTCTAATGGTGTGGTAAAACTGTTCAGTTTTCACTGCCTGCCCTCCCCTTTGCCCACACATGCACACACATAGCACACCACTGGAATACAATGCTGGGGTGAAGCCAAAGTGTGGAGACTCTAACTGAGAGTGTGTTTAGCTCCTAGTGGTTTGAAGGTACAGACTAGTCAGCAGGGTTAAAATAAACACAGTTGTAGAGACTGTAGAATCTGGCTATTGATATAAGTTGAAAAAAAGTGATGATTTTTAAAAAGATTTTCCCTCAAGCAAAGGTGAGGCCCTGACTTCACACATTTTTGTGATGAGAAGTTAGTGAACAAATTATTGTCACTCAGATGAAACAAAACCTCCATCTTCTGGGATGTTTCATCAAGAGGATGACATTTGATAAAGTGCTTGCATCATTTGTTATTTTATTTACCTCATTTAGGTCTCTGTGAACTACAGTATATCTGTTGTGTAGGACTATCTATTGAAAATTAGCATCTACAGATCACTTCACGATGCAGTGCAGTTCTGTACCTCCCATGATGAACTTCCAAACTGCATATCTCTGCATTTGGATTGTTTTACTTTTCATTGTGTTGATGCCACCTATGGTTGGCTTACGTAATATTTAATTGTTTTACTCAATTTAGTTGTTAAAAATTAAGTTATTCTGCTGTTCTACTCTCAAAAATTGCTGATATTTTTACCATACGTGTCTTTGTTTGAGTAGCTAAAACTGTAATGTTGGAAGGCTTCTACCTCTCACCTCAATAATGAGAACTCATTTGAACATTAATTTAGGTTTATCCTTTTCTTAAATCAGAAACACTGAAGATCTATTGCTGAGACAGAAGTCAAGATGTCCTGTACAGGCACCATTATCTGAAAGATATTACTTCCCTTTCTGTCATCTCGTCACATGAAACATGAGAAAGATTTTATTCAGGTTTGGGCTCCCAATGAAAGAATTATTGAGAAACTGGAAAGTATACAGGAAAGGGTCATTAAGCTGGTTAGGGGGATGTAGAATCTGACAGGTGAAATGAGGTTGATTAAGTTGGTTTGCTTAACCTGGAAAAGAGAAAACTAAAGGGAATAGTGGGGATCTAATTGCTTTTTTCTACAACCTACACAGAAGATGGAGTCAAGCTCCTTTCAGAAGAGTGAAGTAAAAACTATCAGCAAAGAATGGAAGTTGCAAGCACAGACATTTTCATTTATGAAGAATAACATTTACATATAGGCATGCAAATAATGGAGGAATATACTCAGAGATGTTGTGAAATCTCTTCCCTCAGAGATGTTCAATATTCAGCTGGTCAAAGTGCTCTTCTACCTATTCTAATTTCACCCTGTTTTATGCTGGATCTTGGATCAGAAGATCCCCAGACATCCTTTTCAACTCAAATTATTCTATGAGTGTGTAATTCTATCAAAATTATCTATAGTGCAATAGCAAACAAAATATCTGTGGAGGATAATTGGAAAGGCAATGGAGAAACACATTAGCATTTCGTGCTTGTTTTCTTTTTCTTTGGAATTCCCCAGAGCACTGTCATTTGCTACTTGTCGCACTAGAATAAAACAGTGCATCTTTGGCACATGTAACATTTTATAAACAAAGGAACTAAGTTGTTTGGATTCTGCAGAAAGCCAGAGGGACACTATCAGAACCATGCAAAACAGTTAGAGTCAAACTTTGGAAAGAGCTTCTTAATTTCAGCTCAATTACCTATTTCAGTGAACATTACAAAACCAAATGTTAGAATCATAGAATCACAGAAATGTCTGGGTTGGAAGGGACTACTAGAGGTCATCTAATCCAACCCCCCTGCTGAAAGCAGGGACATCTTCAACTAGAGCAAATTGCTCAGAGCCTTGTCAAGCCTCACCTTGAATGTCTTCAGGAATGGGGCCTCAACCACCTCCCTGGGCAACTTTTCCAATGTTCTACCAACCTCATGGTAAAGAATTTCTTCCTTACACCTAATCTAAATCCACTCTTTTCTAATTTAAAACCATTGCCCCTTGTCCTTTCCCTCGAGGCCTTTTTAAACAGGCCCTTTCCAGGCTTTTTGTGAGCTCCCTTCAGGTACTGGAAGGTGGCTGTTAGGTCTCCCTGGAGCCTTCTCTTCTTCAGGCTGAACAATCCCATCTCCCTCAGCCTGTACTCGTAGGAGAGGTGTTCCAGCCCCCTGATCATCCTCATGACCTTACTCTGGACCCACTCCATCAGGTCCATGTCTTTCCTGTGCTGAGGGCTCCAGAGCTGGACGCAGTATTCCAGGTGAGGTTTCGCCAGAGCAGAGTAGAGCAGTAGAATCACCTCTCTTGATCTGCTGGCCACACTTCTTTTGCTGCAGCCCAGGATGCGATTGGCCTTCTGGGCTGC
>JANIJG010018106.1:23466-37539 GCA_024611175.1 Megaceryle torquata
TGGGCCCACCTCTCCAGCTTGTCTAGGTCCTTCTGGATGACATCCCATCCCTCTGGTGTATCGACAGCACCACTCAGATTGGTGTCACTCAATCCTGCTGTCTATGTCTGATAAAAATGTTGAACAGTATAGGTCCCAGTACAGACCCCTGAGGGACACCACTTGTCACTGATCTCCATCTGAACTTTGAGCCATTGACCACTACCTGCTGGATGCAGCCATCCAGCCAATTCCTTATCCACTGAACAGTCCACCCATCAAATCCACATCTATCCAACTTGGCAAGTAGGCTGCTGTGGGGGACTGTGTCAAAGGCCTTGTAGAAGTCCAGATAGATCACATCCATCATGTTGATTCTAGAAAATCCAAAAGGTGATTGGAAGATTCTTCTGCAAATTCTGGACTCTGCTAATGTGAACATATTCTTCTCCAAAGTTCCATGATAACCTCAGTTTCTGTCACTTTGATTTCTTTTAATTTCAGATATAAACTGGAAATATTTATTCTCTCCCTCAAGCCAATATGTCACTCTTTACCTCCACACAGCTACTAGGAATACAATATGTATGTGAAAAGTGAAAAATATGTATTTGAAGAGTGAAAAAGAATCACATGATGAAAGTAAATTAATATCCTCTTAGAACATGTCATACTCAAATACACAAATCCAGAGATTCTTCAGAAGCTGGAATCTGGGCTGAAAGATTTCAGTACAAGTTTAGGTTCTTAAATAATTGTTTTTACTCCACTTTAAAAGAATGATACACAGAAAATTATGAAATACAGAAAATTGTTTTTTTTAATGGTTTTATTTAACACAGTTTAGAACTATCAGCAGCCCATTGCTCTATAGTTGAACCATGCCAATCTTAATAGAATATAAACTGTTACATCTAATGTCCTTTTCTTCTCACTGTTCAAAATTGATGACAAAGGTTGCAGTTGTACTATTCTTTCTTGATCTCACAGTATGTAGTTGTCAGGCATCTGAAAAATGGCTTCTGTGTATGCATCTCTTTTGTTACGTTAATGACATAGCAAAGCTGTATTGGAGTTGATGTGGCACAAAGTGTCTCCTGACACCAGTAGACTACAGGTACCTCATTCCTAACCATCCCATTTAGTTCAGCACATTTTCTGTCTCTGTGGATCTTAGGCTATTTTCTTCATTGTTTTAGGCTGAAGGGTTTTACCTAGGCTGAAGGCTTATCCTTAGCCCATCTTGCTGGAAGGCCATTCTTTTAATCTTTTTTTCTGGCTATAAGGACCGCTGTTGTATTTTCCATTCTGTAATGCTTTTTTAAAATACCACTGTTTCTTCCTTCTAACACTACCTGTACCCTTCTTACCCAGTTTTATTAGGACAACTAAGTGGTAGAGATGGGAAGGGATATGGAGGAGTGAACTATTTGTCTCTTTTCTTCTCAGACTGGCTTAAATTAACAGGGTTAGAATTTGAGGTCTTAAAAATACAAGGTTTTAAAAATTCCCCTGGGAAATTTAAGAAAACCCAGAAAGGTTTAGCTGAATCTTAAGATTAATGGCCTACATATTTTTTTAACTAAGCTGTTTATTGTCTGGAACTTGACTTATTTCACTGAAACTAGAGAGAAAAAGGAAGACAAAGACAGGAAAAAAAGTAGCTTTTTAGATAGGTGAAAGTAATTTATATGTCTGTGTGTAGCTAAGAAGGCAAACATATTATCACTATACCCTCCCATAGACACAAACAAGTTGTGAAGTATTTTAATGTAAACCAGTGAAGGCATCCAAGAGCCCAATTTTGGGCTGATGGTTTGTTTGTTTGAGTTCATTTTCTTTTTTTCAAAAAGCTAAAATCCTAATCCCACAAAATACCTGGCCTTGAAGCACAGTAGCCATAATGCTCTAGTACAGTATATAATGCCTGTGTCACTGTATGGCTGCTATAGCAAGACACTTTTACAATTAAGTCCATTAAAATACTCTTCTCTGGAAGTTTAGATTTTGTAATATTAGATTCTGCACCTGAACTGTTCAGTCCAAAGCCGTCTTTTTTTGTGTGTATGTTTTATGCTAAAAGAAATTCTAACGCTAAATTTACTTTTGATATGGTCCAATAACAGTGCAAAATGGAAGAAGTCTAATAAAATAACACAGAGTTAAAGGCATGTCTGAATACTTGGCTGCACTATCATTTTACCTGGGTTTGATAAATGACATTGCCTGCATGGTAGACAGTATGAGTTGTCATATTTTCCTAAGATCTTGTCTAGTGGAAAAGTTAATGTATTTTTTTTTTCTCCTTCTGAATTTCACAGTGTGGTAATTACTATGTATTTTTTAATTTAATTTTATTTTATTCTTCTAGATGAGAACCTTTAAGTTGTTCTGTCAAGATGTCCTTTGATGCCAGGTGCATGTCAAATCTGTGGACACACACTTGGGTTAGAAACTCTATTCATACTTTGCACATTAACAAATGAATCATCTAGAAACCATATTATGAAATTTTCTTTGACAGCCCCAAATTCATTTAGTTGACATTAGCTTTTTTTTTTCTTTTATGAACTTGCATTAATTTTACCTTTAATTTACCCATGTGCTATGAAAGAAGGATGTAAAGATTTGGAATTTGCTGACTTTTCTTCCTTTTTTTTTTTTTCTTCTATCTAGCTTCTTGCTAGAAATTTTGCAAAAAGGGTTTTTTTGACTCTATTAATATTTGGATTCTGGGATTTTTAAATTTTGTATACTCCTAAAGATTAAAGATAAAAACTCAAAGATATTAATAGAATCATAGTGTGTTGTAAGGTTATTTTTCTTTTTTTATGATTTTGTACTTTTTTCTAAAATAAGTTTCAATAAAGAAATTAATTTAACTGCAATTTGTTTTTGAGGGAGTCATCTTGACTATCCTTGTAAAGAAAATGAGAAAGATGAGCTAGAAGAATTGTGGGTCACAGAAGGTGAAGGAATGTATGGGTTTTGGCTGGGATATTAATTTTTTTCATACTAGCTCTTACAGTGCTGTTTTGGATTTGTGACTAAAACTATGTTAATAACACACCAGCGTTTTAAGTTTTGCTGAACAGCACTTACACAGGATCAAGACCTTTTCTGTTTCTCATGCTGCCCTGAAAATGAGGCTGGGGGTGCCCAGGATGCTGGCAGGGGACACAGCTGGGACATCTGGCCCCAAATGACCAAATGGATATCCCATAACATTTATGGTGTCAAGTTCATGAATGGAAGCTGGAGAAAGAAGAAGAAGGGAGACATTCAAGGTTGTGTAATTTTTCTTCCCAAGTTACCTTTACGTGTGATGAAGCCTGGATTTCCTGGAGATGGCTTAACATCTGTATACCAATGGGAAGTAGTGAATGAATTCTTTATTTTGCTTTCCTTGCATGTGCAACTTTTGCTTTCCCTATCAAACTGTCTTTATCTCAATACAGAAATTGGCTTGCATCGTCTTCTTGGTAGGAGTTCACCTTCTCAGAATCAAGCTGGTTACTTGACTTCTTTTAAGAATGCGTTTTGTCTTACATAACGCTAGATTTTTTGCATTATTCTCTAATATTTTGTGACCTACTTCCTCAAACTTGCTGGAAGCACTTCAGCTTGAGGGCCTGGACAATGCCGTTCATCTCTCCTGTTCATTCTCTGTGGGTTTGGAAGTTCTCCAGATCTTTTGTTCTCAAGGTTTTAAATCCGACTTGTAGCATAGATTTTATAGAAGACATGGATGGATATTCATTCATGGGTATAGATTTTGTATGCTGTCATGACAGCAACAGTCGAGAAAATGGACCACCAAAACAGTCAGTGTGGTCCCTATATTCCTTTGGATAAGCAACCAGTTGCTGAGGTCAAATAAAAAGTGTAGATACAGGAACAAGGTCAGTGATTATGAAGAGAGCTATTAAGGGGGCAAAGCAAGCAGTGAATCTAGAACCATTTATTGCTCGTAACCTGATACCTTGGACTCCATTCCCACCAGTGCCCTGCAGAAATACAGATAGCTAATTGTAACCTGCTGAGGGAAAAATGAGTTTGAAATATACATGTGACACAATTATATCTACAGAATACTTCAGCTGTGGGTAGAGCCACCCAATACCACTGTTTCTCCAGGGTATAAATTCATTAATTGCATACATGACTAGAAGTGGGAATTAACCTGTGTGAGATAGTTGGAGAGTATAACACAAAAACTTGCGCATATCACACATTTTTTTTTTCTCAGAAACTTCTTATTCCTTCAACAAACCAAGCCACCATACTCATTTCATGTAGGACTGCTCTTCTAAGTATGTTTTCAAGAAAATCTGCCTTGTGTTTAATTCCTGATTTTTCTATGGGTTTCTTCTGCACCAATATCTCTGCCAAGAAATACTGCCTGCCTTTCTTCTTTGTGAAGGCTACTTCCTCCGCACATGTTTAACATAAACTTTAGTATTATAAAGAAATTAATTATTATTCTGATCAGTTTTCTGGTGTCTATCTGATCCCTTCAGAGTCTTAAATACTTCTAAGATAGCTTCTTTTTCTCTACTATAAGCCAATCTTCCTTCATAACTTATTCACTCAGACCCTTAATCATTTTGCATGGCCCTTGCTGCGCCTTTTCATTATCAGCAATGTCCTTCCTATAATAAGTAGAGTTGATTCAGCTGATATTCATTAGATATGCTGTCTCCTCCAAATACCAAATGTTCCTGCAATATTCAGAGGAATTTCAGTGGACGTGGTGTGGGGAGGTGAAAGTGAGGTAGACAGCCATCTGATCTTCCAAACTTAAGTGTCATTTGTTTTGCAATGACTTTGAATATCAATTTACATAGCTGTGAATCAGCTGTCATGCTTCGTTGTATACTGTGCTGGCTCTCTGCATGACCATGTCTCTTTTTAACACCTTCCCCTCAACATAATCTTACAGAAGGAAGAAAATTCTGCATTTGCTTGAGATATGGTGATGTGAGCTGATGGAGCCCCTCCAAACAGATCCCATTTCTCTGTGTTAGGAGATGGACGGGGCACTGATAACTGCTTCTGCACATGCTGACTTGTTTGTCTGCTGATGGGCTCGATCTATAACTAAATGAGATCTTGATTTGGCCCTGAATTTCTTTAGCAGTAAAATCAACACTAACAATATGAGGTCAAATAATGGCCCCTGTAATTCTGATGACTTTAAAAGAGCTGTGCAACAGGTAAATTAGTAGGGAATTTGGCTTAAGAAGACCAGGAGTACACAACATTCCTAATGTAGTCTCATTACTGCCCTATTTAACAGAAAAAGACACTGATTATATATACAATGTAAATCCCAAGGCTTTTTCTGCTTCTGCCAAATACTGTAGAGAGGGATTTACTGCATTATCCATTATCACATCCAAGTCTATTCTTGGTTTGTATTGTGCTTCATTTCAGGCTATAGTCTCTGTGGATAGTTTTGATCCTCCCTTCTCTCATTACTTTATACTTCTCTATGCTGAACTGCATAAGCCAATTATCAGACCATAAACCTCATCTATCCAAAACATTTTGAATGTGTGTGCTTTGTGCCTTTGTGGCTGCTGCCCTCCTCCTATTTTGTGCCACTATCAAACAAAGGCATATTTTAAATATTGTCATACACGCCCCTCCAGCCCCTTTCAAAGTCATTCATAATTAGATAATGATTAATTAGATGTTTGTAAAGTACTTTGAAAAAAACGAAGTGGTATAGAAGTGCAAAATATTATTATTAATATGCATCATTGTCCGTATTATTAATACTGAGCTGTGCTGCAGCAACCCTGTCATTACTGCTTGTCATCCTGAATTGTCTGCTCTTTTCCAGCACAAACCATTTCGTCTTTACAAGCCAGGTTTTAATCCAATTCAACGCATTTACCCTTTGTAATGTGCTCTCTGACTTAGTAAAGAAATCTCTCTCTAGTGTCATGTGGCAGCAGGAGCAGTTCTGAAATGCAGACAGATTATATGACCATCCTTTTCCCCTGCATTAACAATCCAGCGATGCGTTCAAAGAATTTGAGCCAAATTGGCACACATGCTTTTCTTTTTAAGAATCCATGTACTATCACCCTTGCCGGGGGGTCGCACTATATTGTGAGTACCCCTGTTGTGCAGAAAAAAATGCAGAGAACAAGACTGCTGACCTCGTCAGATGAAACTCTGCAGGAATGCATAAGATTGCCTTGGTTAGTTTCAGACGGTGAATTAAAAGAGGTAAAAGAGGGAAGCCACATTTAAAAGGGACAGAGAATGTTTCCATGATAATGCCCTGTCCCACACCAAGACATTGCCTAGCTCAAAGTTTGCAGAGGTGCTGAGGTTTGGTTTTTTGTTTTTTGTTTTTTTAAAAAATCTGCTAAAAGATAGTGAAACAATCCTAAGCCTAAAGCTATCTAAACTGTAAGTAGCCTTTTCAGCTGAAAATTATGCCTTCAGTTAACACAACTGATGCAAATACACTCACTTGGCAGTCTCTGCTCATCTACATCTGTTAGAACAGTGTGAGATCTGCTTGCCTGTTGGTCAGAGCCTTGCTCCAACATACAGGTTCTCGGCAATTATAAGTTTACATGGGCAGACTTGAAAATACTGTGGAAAAATTCGCTTTTCTTCAGGAAGTCCTTTCACTGTGCCAGCTGAACAACACTGACAACATATGCCAGCTACAGTCAATTACACTAGCTTATACTAATATGACATGCAGAAGTAAAGGCAGGCAAAAAGTCTATGGCTCTTTCTGTCTGCCAAAAAGAAAAGCTGTATTGCCCTAGGTGCTGCAAAACCCATAAAGACCACATTGGGGTATAAGCATTAGAGCCAGATGGAAAGAAGAAATGTAGAAATGGTTAATAAAATAAATTGAAATGTGGAACTTGTCCCAAGAAATAGCCGACAATGTATCAGCCCAGAGCTCTGTTGTAGTCAGCAGTGGCCCTGTAGCACAGGGGAGTAGAAAACAAGATCTATAGTCAATAGCCTCTATGTCTAGGAAAAGACCTGAATGGGACTGTGCATAATGCAATTATAGCTTTGCCTAGCAGGTTAGGCATCTGACTCCTAGGCCACAGTCAAAACCGAGACAAAAATCAATAGGAAAAAAACCCTATAGCTACATGATCCAAAGCCAATAAAGCCAGGTACATTTTCTGGAATGAAAGTTGTTTTGCTTTTGTGCTGCTGACCTTCCTAAGGCTAAATATGTAATCAGTGATTCTATTGTTTCCTATGTTCCTTTTGTTTGTCCTAGTACACATCAGTCTCTGTAGAACTGAGTCTTTGTTCCCTGTATTTAATAGCCATATTAACACTAGATGGCTGTATAAAAGACATTTTTAAAGACAACACCACTGTTTGTGAAAATGGCCTATAGATGTTAGAAACTGCCTCCTAATCATCTTGTAGATATCAGTAAGTGATGACCAATAAAAAGCATCTAATACAGATGTTCCAGGAGAATGAGTATCTGCAGGAGGTAAACTCAGTGCATAGGATACAATTTTCACATTATAACATCTAAGTCTGGAGTCTGGGCTAGGTTGCCGATTTTCATTTGTGTTTTGTTCTCCTTACAGTTTAAAAAGAAAATCCCAGTCCTAGATATTCCAAATAAACAGAAAATATTATTTTAGAGACTAACTGGTCGTGCAAAGTTTCAAAAATACACACCTCTCATATTTTACTGCAGATGAATGGTGATGATGAAGTTGTGCTTTCAACCACTAAAGGCTATCTGGTCAGATTAACAAACACTTTTCCATATTTGTTTAAAAATATGCCATGGAAAGATAACACCTTGCTGCTGCTGATTTCAGTAGATTGCATTACTTTCTTCTGGGAGCTCTACAGCAGCTAACCTCACAGAAGGAGATGTGCTGAGGTCAGCCATTTTATCCAGGATAGTCACAGCAGCACAATCTGAGTCTCTGCCTAGATCCTCCACTATAAAAAGTTTATAAAGAGAAAAAATAGGGGGTTTGATGAAAAGAGTTTCAAGATGTGGTGATCTTCAGTAAGAGATGGTTTTAGCTGTACTTCTCTATGCTACCAAAAGACAACAGAAGAAACATACGCAAATCCAGGTGTGTACATCAGCCTAAGTGGTGCAGCCTAGACAACTTGTCTTGCAATCCACTGCTAAGACAGCTGTGAGGTGTGCCTGGAGCAGCATGAAGGATCACACACATGCAAATCTATCATGGAGTCTTTGTAAATCAGGCTTTGTATATTTCCAGCTTTATTACTTTCCCTTTATAAGCTCTATTCTGCTCTGTACCTACACAGGTGAAATCTCCTACTACCCCCTTCTGGCCTTTTCTTATGTTCTTTTCATCTTTTGCTTAATCAATCATTTCCCAGTTTACTTTCACTTTCTGCCCAGGTAGCCAATGACACATTTTTTTCTAGTTTTTCTTCTGGAATGAGGCCAAATTCAGGACTAAATTAGAGAAAGTGTGACGAGGGAGGCTGTTAGTATCACACACAGAACTAAGAGTCAAGAAGAGGGTGCTTTACCTACCCTTCAGTTAAAGTTATTCTCTCTTTATGCCCTACAGCTACTGGGGCACCATATAGGGACCAGCAGGAAACCAGGGCCAATTCTTCAGCAGTGTAGATTTCGCCAATCTGTGGCCATGTACCTCAAAGCAGAGAAAAATTCCTGGCCCTATTCTTTTCAATGTTTTAGATACAGACTTGGAATCCATCATATGAGCTTCCCCACCTAAAACTACAGAGCTTTAAGGCTCCCTTATAAATTTTGTCATCTCTTTACAGTAATACAATGAATTTCAAACCAACAGAGTCACAGGTGAGTTCAGAGACACCTCTTGTGAGTCAGTGGGGTCCACTCCTACTAGAATTTTATATCCTTTGATAAGATCTTTCCAAGTCTCACTTTCCTCCTGTACTAAATGTGGATGCTGAGCATAGCAACACCAAGCCAGTATGGGAGTTATATGACATACATGGAGGCATACTGTACCTACACAGCAGCTCTCAGAAGTCCTTTTCTTGTAAGAAAGTCCCAATAGACTGTATTCTGAGATGTCATTCAAGATGCAAATGGTGAGGACTTGTTTAAGTGTGTACTTCACCCCTATTTTTATGATGACATTGTTTCAAGCAGATTTACTGTTTTGAAAAACAAGTTCAGTAAATGTGTTACAGAGTTCTTATGTATTTATGTATCTCCTGCAGATTTTGCTGACTATGCCCAAACTTGCAGAGACAGGTATATGACAACCTAGGCTGAGTGTGAAAGGTGGTATATAGGAGAAAGCTTCAAGGTCCTTTGCAAGGTAATGGACAGCTTTTCTGTTTTCTGATTACAACTAAATAGTCTTGTTAGTATTATTGTGAAGAAATAATGAATAATATACAGAGTTCTTTTTTTTTCTGCATATTACTTTACTTTTAGCCATCCCTTCTGTTGTTCACCATCCACCCACCAAGTCCACCACAACATTTTCCACTGAGACTCAAACAACAGGAAAACATAAAAGTCACTACTGCTTGAAAGTGTCTGAAATAATGTAAGGGCTGTGTTGCAAACCATCAGAGTGATGTTTTTGTAGCAGGAAAATAAGTGTTTCATGTCCTAGTTTGTAGCATGAGGTCATGTGGAAATATCTGAGGATGCAAAGTCTGCAGGGGACAGGTGGCACAACCCTGATAAGAAAAGGAGCCATACTTGGTGCAGTTTTGTTCTTATTGCCTACAAAGAAATGCTCTCCTGTGCATTAGTCTCCAGTCAATGCCTGCACACTATTGGAAGAGTGTTAGCTGACAAAAAATGTGTTGAGATTTAAACACTCTCAACAACCAAATACTACTGCTTAAGCTTAGACCCTGTTTTTCTGTCTTCAGTTATCTCTAGTAGTAGAAAAAACAGTAACAGTATCTATTTTAATATTAGATATATCAGGGGAAATTATTCTGCTCTTTTAGGATTAATATCTTCGGGATCCTTTTTGAAATAATGCCCTTGAATTTAGACCAGCTTTTGGAACTTAAAGCTGGAACTTAAAATCCACATCTGCTTAAATAATCAAAGCTGATGTGCCTGGATCTGTACCATGGAGTTAGAGTAAATCTTAAGGTCAGTGTAAATTAATTGAACTCGGTATGTATAAAAACAAGGTGATCCCTTTATTTGAGCAAAATAAATTTAAGAAGTCATGATTAGTTTTTAATATTTTTTCTGCTAATATTCAACAGCCACTCTTCAATTATTTCTTTCAGACATTAAAAAAAACCCCTGTTCCTTCAGAAAGAAGAATAAAAGAAAAAAGAATTAAACTCTGGGATCACAGCTGGGATTTCTGAGTTAGATAATATAACTAGGTTCATTAGATATGAAATATGTAATATAGATATGATATGGTGTCTCTTGAATGAAAAAGGTTTCCTACTGCTCTCTTGCATTTTTGGGATAAGCTGAGTAAAAAAAAAAATAATTTCTTTACCACTTACTAAGAACATGCATATGGATAGCTCTTGTAGAGTTGGCAATGCATAAAAACCTAATTGTGACAGTAACTTGATTGAGTGTCTAAGGTTTTAAATGCTCATAATATGTCAAATATTTTTGCATAGATGCAATTTTAGTGTCTCATTGAACAACACATTACACATCTTCCTCTAAGTTCTCTTCTGAAAGGTATGAAAGCCATTTACACTAAATCACAGAAATGCTTGTAAAGGTAAGGATTTAATGACAAATATCTCACAGAATATTTCTGTTGTTTGGCTTAAAAGAAAGTGTATCAGACTGCTTTGTTTGACACTTTTAACCCATTCTGATTGCTATCTAAATAATAAACAAAACACACATTAATGCATAAAATTTATGTATAAAATAATAATTTTGGTAACAGTTTTAAGCAAAACACCAATTTTGTGATATTTTTCAAAAAAAAAGCAAAAAATAACACTATTGTGACAATTTAATTAAAGAAAAATATAAGTAAATCAGATTTATTTTTTTTTTTGGTAAAAAAGTCAAAATTCCCTAAACTTTTTTAGCCAGTTTGATACCATTAATATTTCCTTTGTTGATCTACCAATGGCTGGATTTTACGTGGTACTGAGTTATCTAGTTTACTATTTCTCATTCCATGACAAAACCACTTTCATAAACAGGTCTTATTGTATAGATAAGAGGAACATATACTTTTATAGACAAGAAGGATACAATCTGAATGTTCTGTCTGAATGCACTAATACAGTTTCAGATAACAGGATTGCCTTCATCTCACTTAACTTCATCCATCCAGAAATTAGATGTCTATTCAGAGGTAATTGTCTAGCATCTCTCTGTTGTCATTGTAGCCAGAGAGGAAGCAGAAGGAACCTGCAGGCAGTTAGAATTTGTTTGGATAAAAGCACTGCTTGAAAATTATTAGTTAAAATGAATAAGAGAGATCAGAGTAATTTCTGAGGTATTTAAATAAAAAGGCATTTGGTTGTGCAGAAGAAGAATATAGTCATCTCAAGAAAAACTGCTGTTGACATTTCTTGTGGACTGGTTTTCATATTAATCTTATTTAGTAATTAACATCTATGAAAAAAATTAGAGGATGTTAAAAATGGGATGATGACAAAAATAAAAATAATGTAACAGAAGAAGATAAAAATCTCTCAGAAAGAACTGGCTGACCTTGAGACCTTTTACGTAATAGAATTGGCTGACATAATAGAACTGACGTAATAGAACTGCATAATAGAGCTGGCTGACATTGAGACCTTTTGCGTACTAGAAATGGTTTGACCAGTGTACAATGTAAATCAAAGTTGCCTTTTTATTTTTTTTTAATTTTTTTTTTAAACTAGAGGTTCATCAGCAAGAGTCAGCAAAGGAAGGTCCTGGGAGCACAAGATGATTTTATGATGACTGAATGACCATCAACACATGATGAATAAATACATCAAAAACTTAAATATATTTGTTGTATGGATCAGGAGAAACATTTTGAAAATTGCAGAGAAGCATACTGATCTTGGAAAATACCAAGATGAAGCTCCACCTGGAATTTTATTTTGTACTATAGTTGGTAAAAATAAAGATTACATCCACACTCAAAAGGAGCTAAAACTGAAACCCAAAGATGTTTGAAAGACAAATAAGTTCTCATGAGGTGTAGACAAATCTAATCCAGATATTAACAGAAAGATTTTAACCACCAGAGACCTGAAGTTCTGATGTAGACTTCCCACAGGAATAATGAGAAAAAAATGTGAAATAATTTCATAATGGAATTTATTAAATTTTTAATGAGTTATATGACATCGTCACCTGAACAGAAAGATGCTTCAGAACTTAAGAGATCTCTTCCACTTCTGTATATTTATGCCCCTAGATGCTTGTTGTAGGCTGAGTTATTCTTCATTAGCAGAATTGGTAATATTTTAAATGTCGCAGACTACTTTTCCCATGCAGGAAAGGTACATTAGAGACTTCTCTCTTGGGTTGGTTTAACTAACAGACTGAGTTCACCATGGTTAAAAATAGGTGTTAGTTGGATAGGTCATCAGTGACTTTTGTGGGAAGAAGTACTCTGAGGAAAAAAAAAAGTATTTGGGTAGAAAAATTTTGGTTTAGAAAATAATTTCAAAAACCAAACAACCCAGAGGTGTGAGTTACATGGTGGATTAAGTTGAATTTATCTTCTTTTATAGTAAATTTCTATTTATATTTAGCAAGCTCAAATTAATAATTTTTTAAATACATTTTGAAAACCCAGTATTTGAACTTTTCCTCTACCTACAGTGTCTTCGTGGAAAGTGTGGCAGGAGAGTTAATCCAACTGCTGGAAGATTAGAGGTTTATTCTGATAAAAATCTCTGATTTGATGTAGCATTTTATTGATTTTTATCTAAAATATAGATGATTTTTTTTTGCCTGTAATCTAATATAAAAGACCAAGCCCTTATTCTTGGATAACATAATTGTTGTAAATGTGAAAGCAAAAGGAGGAAACAGTATTTCTTACAAATATTTTAATCTATGAGAGTTTCAACTAGCCAGAATTTCCACAAGGCAATTGCATAAATAAACAATTGCCTTTTAAAATAAGGCTTAAGTAATTCAATTGAGCCGTGGGAAATCCAGTGCAAGTTTTGTGCTAATGAGGAAGTGTCATAAATATTCACATTTTCTTACCATTAACCTTAAAATTTACTACCTACAGGTATGGAGATAGATGAAGAATCTTACACTTAAACCTCCTCTGCAGAGTAATGAAGAAGGAAAGAAAGAAAATTAGCTTACCCAGCTACATTTTTAGTGAGCAGCCACTAGCAACAATCGTGCAGGAGCATCATTGATCTTGGGCGGGTGGACAGACTGAGAAAGTCAGAAATAGAGCGTCATAAAAAGTAGAGCAGTGGAAATATACAGTAAATGGCTATGCTGACAGGATGTGCTGTTACTGTAATAAGAACTCTGAGGGTGTCTATTTCTTATTTCTATATGCTATCATGACGACAGAGTTCACAAAAATTAAATTTACCAAGACCAGAAAAGCATTCTATTTCTGCATCTGTACTGCTGAGGCCAGCAACTGAAATAATAATTTTTGTCTTGACCCTGTACAGTCTGCAAATGGTTTATGAATGGGAAATATACACACTCCCTATTTTGCATGAACATTCACTCCCTTTGTTTGTACACACAAAAAATGGTGATGGACTGTCATTATCCAAATTGATAGCAGCTGTGCTTACTAAAAATATATTTTCCTCAAATCTGTTGACATGTCAGTAGTAATAAAAAAATAAAATATGTCATATGGTACACTGAAACTCCTGAATTACTTGTTACAGACCATTTAAATGTATACTGAGTTCAATACAAGAAATCTCCTTTAAAAGTAATATATTTGCTAGGACCTTTAGTACAGGTTTTACTATACTTCGGGAAGTTATTTTGAAGAGATCCTTAAAAATCTAAATATTTAACTTCCTTTCACATTGGCATAATTTAATCAGAACCTCTCTTCTTCTCTTCTCTTCTCTTCTCTTCTCTTCTCTTCTCTTCTCTTCTCTTCTCTTCTCTTCTCTTCTCTTCTC
>JANIJG010018106.1:61329-83771 GCA_024611175.1 Megaceryle torquata
TTTTATTAATTCTACTATTTATTGTGACTTCAGTGAGTTAGACTTTCTACTCACAACACATGCTGTCGTTCTTTGCTTATCATGTCCTGCATATCATCCACGAGGTTATTCTGGAAGTTCTCACTGCAGTACAAAAACAGATGAAGCTCTTCTACCTTTCCTCTAGAGACTTAGATTTACCCTGGTTTAACCTATATATGATTTGCTGCTCCAGGGAGGAAAAAGAAAAAAAGAAAAAAAGGGAAGAATGCCAGATGGAGAAGGAGAACACTAAATGAACGGATGCTGATCTATTGTCTGACAACATTTTCATTTCTTTTGACTGCTGCTCCATGAGCCCGATATCCCCACACAGCGAGCTGTTAATGTTTTTTGAGTTCTCATGTTCCCTCACACTGACACAGCTTTCTTTTCCTTCCCGCTTTCCCTCTTTCCATCTGTCTATCTGCAGGTAACTTATGCTTTCAAGTTTTCTTACAAGGCCCCTAAATCTTTTCCCCAGTCAGTTCACAGCATGATTTTTCATTCAGCTTTACTCTGGAAGACACCCTTTTTGCATTATTATGCTTGTTATGATGACGCTAAGGATAAATAATCTACTAATAGGACTTAGAACTAATAGTTCATTTTTAGTTCAAATTTTAAACAAAACAAATACAACTGAAGAAAACAAACACTAGGAAACTTCACAATCAGAGGACAAAATGAATGCTTCTATTGTTTCATTCATCTAGGATCTTCTTATATTTGCAGCTTTGATGTTACATGAACATTACCTACGTTGTTTTATCCCAATTACTGAGAGAAAAGTTGAAGGACTTCAGTGATGCATGAAGTCTACCAAATTTGATGTTATGCTGAACATCTCTGACTCAAATCTTCAGTTGTCAGAATTGGGTTAGAATAACTGGATACACATCAAAATACTCAAGAGTATATCAAGTGCAACATCAAAGTATATATTTTTATGTCATTTTCAAGGACAAATAAAACAACAGTTAGAAAAGTTAATTCACTAGTTTCCACTGGATATCGTGACAAATTGCAGAAACCTTCCCTTTGCTTCTGTCTCAGTTATCAGACTAGATTGGTACCACCATTATCCCTTTCAGAATACTACCAGGTAACATGTATACTGTGAAAGTAGGATACAGAAGGGACTAAGGCATTGTGGCACAGCATCCTAAGATGTTTAAAATTTACATTTCCACTTGTGTGTGTGTAAATTATAATACTGAGTTGAGTTCATGGTGTGAATGGAGAAGCAAGACATCTAATTTGCATTCAAAGCAACTGGTACAGAGAGGAGTGGAACTGAAATTCTTAATTTCTTCCTCCATTCACAAGGGTATGTGAAACCTGGATCTAGAATCCAGAAAGTTTTCCAGCACCTGTGTGCTTGGATGACATTGACTCTTATGCCTGGTAGTGTTTTTGTCTTTTAAATTTGTGACACTGGTCTCATCCTTTGCATGGTAGGCAGTGTATGCTTTCAGAAAGTGATAGACTTACACTGTAGGCTCTTCTTGGGCACATGGTGAATTCATGTAAGATTGCATGTTGTTTCTGTTAAATTATTGTATGCTGTGGAGTATTCAATACCTTCTGATTTGCCTTCTGATTGCAATTAACTTTAGAATCCAAAACTATGACTGAGTAAAAAAGAAATCACTCCTTTCTTTCTTTGAGCAACCTGTTATGCCAGAACAAATGTTCCAACTTTCATACACACATTCTGCTTGATTGCAGCCTTCTGTGTGATTTACTTTTTTTTTTCTTTTTAACTTTAGATATTTGCCATGAATTGATTCAGTCCATCTTGCACCGAATAATGTAAATCTTGAAAAATCTTTAGCAAGTTCAGTCTTGAACTGTACAGATCCTGGTAAATGTTTTCTGAAATAGAGTTTTGAAAAGAACAGCAAAATGAAGTTCTTAAGCAAGTTAAGTTTCCCCATTTTAATCAAAAACTGGAAAATAGTAGGATTATTTTTTTTTAAAAAAGTAAATATCTAATGTCTTGTGCTCATAAAATTATTTGTATTTTGCATTCAAAAATAAATCCACTCTTTGGAACCTTGAAACTTAATCTTTAAGACATGTATGTACTTAAGAAAGGACTGAATACAGCTGAGGAGGATTTGCATTGCATAGTGGACTCACAATTTGTGATAGTAAATAGAAGGAGATCACGAGGACCCTAAAATGACATTATAATATGCCATATGAAGCCATTTTAATTTTCTAAACACTATTCAAATACAGTCTAATAACCAGCATTTCCCTGAAGCTGGGTATTTGGAATTACAAAGACTGGCATAGGGAATTAAAATGGTTTAGTCTCATATACTGTTTCTGATAGTGGCCTATATCAGCTTCTTGAGAGAGGTGCAGAAGGAATTTTCCACTACAGAATTATAGATATTTTCTCTCTACAGTTATTTTATTGTGTTCAGCCTGCTCAGTTAGAATTTAGCGTTTGCCTTAAGGCATTAAGATTTTACAAATCTTGCAAATATTCTAAACCCAAGAAATTATTTTACATTTCTTCAATTGATTCACTTCCAGAGCTCTGCAACTGAAGATCTCTTGTCTCTGCTTGTCTGAGCTTTTCCTGTGCTATTGCATCCAAAACTAGCTGGCATGTATCTGATGGATTTGCTGCTCCCAAACCAATGCTGTTATCACTGGATCTCTCCACAGAATTATTTAGAAAGAAATAATAATCAGATAGTAAAAACATTAGCTATGTCTGCCCTTATAATTTCATTGTTCAATGTTAATAACCTTATTCTGTCTTACTGTAGTGTTGCTCACACTTCTGCACTCTGCTCTGCCTATAATACAGCCTCTAAAATTAGAATCGTGAAATAATTTAGGCTGGTAATGTCTTCAGGAAGTCATCTAACCCAATGTCCTGCTCAAAACATGGTTCACTTTGAAGTTATATCAAGTTCTCAGGACTGCATCCAGCTGAGGTTTGAACATCTCCAAGGATAGAGGTCCCACAGGCTCTTGGGCAATTATGCCAGTAACTGACTGACTACTCTGGTTTTGGAATGAAAAAAAAAAAAAAAATTCTCATATTCACTCCCTGGCCTAACTCCCTCTCACATACACACACGACAGCTCTTTGATGGAAATTAATGTGGCCTAAATTCTAACTCTGTCCCCGTTCATGGTATTTCCTATTGTCTGGCTGTAGACCTTCAGAGGCCCACAGTCAATAGAACACAGCAGGGGCCAAGCCCTGGTTGAAATGTAGGCCACTTGAATCTAGGCTTTCAACTCTGTCATACACAGCTGCAACTTTCTACCTTTCCTCTAAATACCAGGCACTTTGTCTCCAGTCATATAAATCAGCCAGACCCAGATTTTTCTATTCTAGCTGGGTTTGTGTGCCTTCCTCCTCTCTGGGTGCCTGCTGGTAGTGCATTAATCAATATGACTCAGAGATGTCTCTGGTGTTTTTGTTGTTTTAGTTAGCTTCTCCTCAGAGGCTACCGACTGGACACCTTATAAGAAGCACTGCTTTTCTCAGCCTTTTCAAATTAGAGGAAGGAGGAGGCATTGAGAGAGGATGAAGTTGGTTAGGAAGAGATGAGACTTTTTGTTTAAGACATCTCTTTCTTTTGATCTTGTACTGTCATTTTTCAATGTTAATTTCTGTTTTTGCATTATCTTCTAGAATGTCAGATCATTGTGATGGAAGCCAGATATTGAGATAGCTAGTTACACATATGCAGAAGTAAAGACATTTAATTGAGACCAGTAGAAAACTAATATTGTGGTAATATTTAAAAATGGTAAATGGGACAACCCAAGTAATTATAAGCCTGTCAGGCTGACATCGATCCTTGGTGAAATAAGGGAACATCTGATATAGGGCTCAGTTAGTAAAGAGCTGAAGGATGGAATTAATGCCAATCAGCATGACTTTGTGGAAAATAGATCCTGTCAAACTAACCTGATATCTTTTTTTCAGATTACAAGATAGTTTTTTAAAGTAATAGTGTTGATGTAACATACTCTGCACGTTAATTTGACCTGGTACTGCTTAACACTTTCATTAAGAAAATAAAAAGACATAGAATACACATAGCACACATTAATTGGTTTGTAACATTTTCTTACTGATGGACAACAAGATCTAATTGTAAATGCACTGTCATCCTATGGTAGGAATTTTTACAATATTTGTTTCTTGGCCACATGCAATTTAACAGGTTTACAGCATTTAGGAAGAAGTACAAGATTATCGGAGATGAAGATTACAAATTATAAAAGTAAAAGTTACTAGTCAATAATTTAGTTCGCTCTTCCAATGAGACTGTGAATGTTTGATGAGCTGAACACAAATCACACCTAAGACCAACTGTGAAGTCCTACAGCTAAGAAGAAGGAGTTTACAGCAGTATTATTTTTGTATATTTAATCACCAAAGCCTTTGGAGGAAAAAAGGAATATCTTTCAGTAGGGCAAAGAATGCAGTTAAAATATGGACTGTCTTCCTGGATGAGTGTGTATCTTCACTTCATCTATATCATACAGTTTAAATAAAAATAAAATAAAATTTTAAAAAAATTTGCTTTTATTGTAAACCTCTCCTTGCAAAGAATGCTGGCCATATGAGGTTAAATATTGATTACCTTGGATCACACAATATTTTAAAAGGCTGGAAGGCTAACCAGCAGTTAATCAGTCCATCACAGTCTGGTTGAGTTAATCTAATTCTCAATAATAAGTGCAAAAAACTCCTGGGTTGCTGTTCCAACAGTTCATTGTTACTGTTTTCAAAAATATGTTGTAACTTTATTGTCTGGTTTCAAGTGAGAACAGAACTAATTCTGTTCAGTGTTTTTACTTTTCAGCTCGGTTCTTCCAACTCACTGCACTGTCTGCAGTTAGCAGCATGTTTTTGCAGACAGGGTCTGCTGCTGGCAGTGGTAACAGCCCATGGTTAGAGTTACTACCAAGGCTTGGTGTGCAGACCAAGGCCACTGCTGGATCTTGTGCATTACATTGGGGGTGCAGAAAGCAAAATGCAGCAACTGCAGGGAGGAGTGGACAGGACAGGACAGGTGACCCCAAACTGACCAGTGAGAGAATCCAGCCCATATACAGCATATTAGGTATAAAGCTGAGGGATCAGGAGGGTCTCGTGTTGCTTTGCTCATCTCTGATCGGCTCATTTAGGGTCCTTTTCTGGTTTCTTCAATAGCCAACATCCAAGGGGGACTTTGTCCATTCTGCCTTTGTTCCAAATCTGTGTGTTCTCAAGAATCCATCTCCTGAACACAGCTCACATCTGCTGCTGCGCTCAGTCTGGGATTCTTCTGGTGCCTTCTCCACAGCATCAGTGGTGACAGTGATGTAATTGCCTTCAGGAGGGTTTGGGTTCAATACTGGTTTTGTATCTACTTGTATACATTCCATTTTTATTATTATTTTCATTAAAGCTGTTCCAGTTTCTTTTTCTAATTGCTGAGTCTCTCTCCCTTATTCCCTTTCCCTTTGGGGAGGGAGGGGGGTTAACAGAGAGCATAGGTCCAGTGGGCTGCCCCAACCCTAAACCCTGACACAACTCTAGGGAGAAATAAAGTGCAGGAACACTTTTTGAAAAACCTGACTGGGTTTCGGATGGAAATTTCTTAGCCAAGACTGGCTGATTTTCAAAACCATCTCCCTGAGAAACTAAACAGGAATTCACTCGGGGTAATTCTTTACTTCCTTTCTTAGGACACACCTGCTTACAAACCCTTTTCAGTCTGCCTGAAATTCCAGTATCTCAAACTATGGTTTTCCATCCTTTCTCAGGAGTTCATGTTACAGGTAATATTGAAATGGGTTTTCTAAATTCTTTTTTGACCCATTTCTCTAAATCTTTATATCCTGCTTTCCACCAAAACCATCAGTGACTAGCACATTCTCCCATTTCCTCCCCAAAGTACAAGCAGTTTGCTAGCCTCCATCAGAGGCTATCTCTCCCTCAGTACATCCCTCCATCTGTAGCCAAGGCCTTACCTGTAGCACCTGAAGCCCTTCACAGGCATCTGGCATGTCATCACTCTTGAAACCTGAATTCGTGTTTATGCAGCATAGCAGTGAATTAAATCAGGATATATTTTAATATCTGATATTAATGGTGACTTCTGCACATGTTCCACAATGCAATAAGCTTTGAAGAACCTTTGAAAAAAAATAAAAATAAAAAATCTACATCTAAAGACCTGGATGAATCAATTGCCTAAAAGATATTTCTATTACTTTGGCATTTCATCAATGTTTTTCTTAGGACTTGTCTGCAGTTGCAAGTTAATTCAACCAAAGGTGGGTTGTGAATTTAAAATGAAACAACTCCTGAGTAACTCCACATACTCCTCTGTGTGTCACGGTTTAGGGTCAGGGCAGCCCCTTAGACCAATAACAGACGCTCTCTGTTCCTCCCCAAAGGAGAAGGGAAAAAAGGAGAGACTTAGTGATTAGAAAAGGAAACTAGAACAGGTTTAATGAGAATAATAATAAAAATAGAATATACATATATATATACAAAAACAGTATTGAACCCAACGCCCCTGATGGTAATTACATCACCGTCACCACTGATGCTATGGAGCAGGCACCAGGGGAGTCCCAGACTGGGCTCTGCAGCAGATGGGAGCTGTGTCAGGAGCTGGATTCTGGTACCGGAATCAGAAACACACAGATTGGGATCAAAGGCAGAACAGACAGAGTCTTCCTTGAATGCTCCAAGGAAGGAACTGAAAGAGGACCTGAGCCAAGCTGAGCAAAGCTGGCAAAGCGGTCCAAGAGGGGAGAGGAGCCTGGGACCCCCCAGAGAGAGGGCGATGAGCAAGCAAGCAAGCAAGCTAGCAAGCAAGCTATAGACCCTCCGGATCCCTCTGCTTTATACTGAATATGTTGTATATGGGCTGTAATACCTCATTGGTCAATTTGGGGTCACCTGCCCTGTCCTCTTCGCCCTGCATGAGTGGCCTTTCACTTTCCTGCACCCCCAGTGTGATGCACGAGATCCAGCAGTGGCCTTGGTCTGCACACCAGTCCTTGGTAGTAACTCTAAACAGGGGGTGTTATCACTGCCAGCAGCAGACACTGTCTGTGAAACAGGCTGCTGGCTTCAGACAGTGCAGTGAGTTAGAAGAACTGAGCTGAAAAGTAAAATCACTGAACAGAATTAGTTCTGTTCTCACTCAAACCAGGACACTATGAAAAAAACAGAATCACAGAATATTAAGGGTTGGAAGAGCCCTTGAAAGATCATCTAGTCCAAACCCCCTACCAGAATAGGATCACCTAGAGCATGTCACACAGGAACATATCCAGGCAGGTTTTAAATGTCTCCTGAGGAGACAACACAACCCCTCTGGGCAGCTCTGTCACCCTCACAGTGAAAAAGTTTTTCCTTAAATTTCTTTGGAATCTCCTATGCTGCAGTTTGCACCCATTGCCCCTTGTCCTGTCACTGGACATCACTGAGAAGAGCCTGGCTCCATCTTCCTTACACTCACCCTTTACATATTTATAAACATTAATGAGGTCACCCCTCAGTCTCCTCTTCCCCACTAGTTTAGAGCCCTTTCTATGAGCCCCACCAACTTGTTCAAAAGGATCCTTTTCCCCCTTGGGGACAGATGAACTCCATCTGTAACCAGACCTGGTGTCATGAAAATTTCTCCAATATCAAAAACCCCAAAGTTCTGTTGGTGGCACCAGTCTCTGAGCCACCTGTTAACCAGGTGGGTTTTCCTTATTGTTCACCATTCCTCCCTGCCATGAAGGGGATGGAGGAGAACATTACTTGTGCTCCTGAGCCTTCTAGCATTCTCCCCAGTGCCCTGAAGCCTTTCCTGATTGTTCTAGTACTTCTCTCTGTGACCTCATCAGCACCAATCTGCATTACCAACAGCAGGTAATAGTCAGCTGGCTGCACCAGACCAGAGAGGTTCCTTGCAACATCTCAAACCCAGGCCCCAGGAAGGCAGCAGACCTCTCTATGGGATGGATCCAGTCAGCTTATGGGAACTTCAGTTCCCTTCAGAAGGGAATCACCTACTATTACAACCATCCTCTTTTTTTTTTTTTTTTTTTAACTGAGGCAGTCTTAAGGGATGGCAGCAACTGACTCACACTGGGCAACTTCTCGGGTGGATCTACATCTTCACCTTCCTTTGCTTAACCCTCAGCTTCCAAAGCCCCATACCTGTTACACAATGGCACTGGAGAAGGCACAGGAGGCCAGGAAGGGATTTGCCTGCCTCCCTGAAAAGGGACGTGTATTCATCCTCTCCTATCTCTTAGGTCCCCTCTGATAACCGGGCTACAAGATGCTAGGGGATCCTATGTTTCTTGTGAAATCTGTCCTTTCCGCTTACGCCTCAGGGATAGTAGATTCTCAGTCCAACAATCTATCTCCCTCTCCCACTCCCTGATACTCCTCACTTCAGCCACCAGGCTGAGCAAATCAATCCCCTGGTGACATCTAACACGGGTGTTGTCTTTGCTTCCATCTGTTAGAGGTGCCAGGCTCTGGCACTCTCTGCAGCCAGAGACCTGGACACCTGCATGTTTTCATGGCACATCTGTCTGGGTCGTCGTACATCTTTGAACAACAGGTTTTGCCCCGATTGCTGCCATAGCTGCCCGCACCAGCAAGCGCTCCCAAGCATCTCCTCCCGCTCGGGTGACTCTCCACCTACCCCTTTGCTGGAGTTTGTTCTGTGTGCAGGGAGGCGTTTAAATCGCCCGCTGTTCCTGCGGCTCTGCCCTCTCCTGGCTCCGACTCCCTCGCAGGGGAGGCCGGATCAGGGGAGGGGGTTACACAACTCGCCACGTGTAGCCTGGCTTGGGGAAAACAAACTCTTCAGCGTCCGATCTGCCGGTTCTGCTGCTCCTCTGACTGCCGCGGGGACAGTCCGCTGATCACAGTGAGTGACCACAGTTGTCTACTTTTACTTAGCAAATCCATCTGGAAAATTTCCACCTTTTAATCTGAAAAACTTCAACAAAGCACTTCAAAGTACAAACTGATGTGTGTTTTTCAGCATTAGAACAACTTCTGAATAATATCATGATCAAAAAGCACTTTTCTTTCTTAAAAGTCTGAGTAGGACCTCCACTGTCCCTATCCTTCCTCACTTCAGCATTGTCTCTCAGGCCCACTGAAGGTTTCTTCAAAGCCAGTGGCCTTTTTTGAATTTACTTTCTCATACAGTAAACAACAAATGTTCCAAGAGATACATTTTGACTGTAACAGGCCCCTTTTTAACTTCTCCAGAAGCAGTTGCTATTAAGATCCAAGGATCTTCTGCTTTTCCATCTTGCTTTATGCCATCTAGCCATTCATTTTCTTTTATAAGCATATTTCCCCATCAGAGAATTCCCCAGTCTACACTTACACTGACTCTTCATGTGTTTGAAAAAATCCTTTACCTCCTTTTGGGGAAACTTTCCACTTTTACTATTTTACTTACCCTCATTTGTGTATCTGAATTTCCTCTTGATTTATTTTTGTGCTCGTCATCTCCACCTCTTACACTTCCTTGGGACAAACTCATTTTTGAAGTTTATGGGCTAGGGTTAGTTTACTTTTGCTATGGGCTACTTTTGAACGTATCATTTTCTTTTGTCATAATTGTCCTGTGGATCAATTCTTCAGCATGAAGTACAGAAAATCAATGTCAGATATCAGGCTTCATAACTAATAGTAAAATTGTATAAATTTTGTTCAAGTATTATAATTGTGCCCAAAGGTGAAAGAGGTAAAAAACCAGTTTGATGTTGTGTAAATGGATGGATAACAATTGCCTATGTCCCAGAGGTCTTACAATCAAAAAAAAAAAAAAAAAAAATCTTTTTACTTTTAACTTAATTGGAAATAATTAATATTGATCACTTCTAACATCAAAATCCCAGCCTGGGATCTGTTTTCTCCACACCACTTCCCATCATATATTCCTGTTTGCTTACTCAGTCCACATGAGAAATAGCAGGTAGAAATACTGCTTTAATCAGCAGTTTTAGGACACACTAAAGAATGTTGCTGACTGGGAATGGTAAAGGTTGTCAGATTCAAATACCTACTATCTGATACAGAGCAATGAGGCTGATGAATTTTATGCCTCTCTTTTTTTGTGTGTGTTCTTGCAATGCACTTTCTATCTAGAGACAATACTAAAACATGCCACACTAGCCAGAACAAAAGTCTGACCATCGTTGTACCTACTAACAGTGAGAATAAAGCTATAGTAAACAAGGTATATACTTTCCATAATATTGTGCTATTAATCAGTAATTTAGAGGATTCCTGAACTGAAGCTGTGTTGGGATCACAATATTTAACAAATACTAATATACTGACTAGACATTATTTTGTTGACTCTGGGCTCCACAACATCCAGTGGCAGTAAGCTCCTAGCTTTGCTGTCTGGTGGTTCTCTCAGGTGCCTCCTTCTTACTGTCTTCTGAACGACAGTGACTGACCATTCCTGATTCATCTTCTTCACCCCACTTTTAATTTCATAGAGCTCTACAGTAGCCAGTTGAACTGTTCTAGAGTTTTAGTATTTTCTGGTGTAAGTAGTAATTTATGCCTTTGATCCTCCTTTTGAGATGAAGGATCCAAAGTACATTCAGGATGCAGACTTGATACGATGGAAGACTGGGGGATGAAGTTTCTCTCTTGTGGTGGGTTAAGTGATGAGATTTATGTACTGAGCTCACACTTAGTCTGCAGTTCTTAGTTGCCAGTTGCCTTTTGCTGAGAAAACTGGCAGCAGTCTGCTAAGGACAGCTGAATCCACAATTCTGTGGGGGAGCTGGAACCAGAAAATAGGGTTAGTGGCAAGGGCAAAACCTTTAGGTTTCCAAAGCTGAGGATACTAATCAAAATTTGAAAGCACCATGAATTTATGCAGTAGCATGAGAATATTTTTTCTTTGCTGTTCCATTATTGACAATCCTCAGTACCATGCTTGGCCTTTATTTCAAATGACTTAGGCATGATGAGTCTCAATGTTGTCATGGAGCCTTCCTTAATTACCCACACAAATCAACACTTACGTCTAAAGGAGCTATTACCATACAGGAATAAAGATCTTTAAGGCCCTAACACTGTGTATGCATGTTGGTTTTTTGGTTTTTTCCTCTCTGTGCACCACCTGAATTTATGCAGGTGTTTACATCCAGTCACCCAGTGTCACAAACTTCCTCCACAGCTCTTCACTGTCAGGTCCAGATTGACTATCCTGGAGAGCTTTGTAATATTTGTGAATTTTCATGTATCACAGCTCTTTCTCATTTACTAAACATATATGAACAAGTTGAACCACACCTGCATCAGGCAGGAGCACAGGGGCAGCTCAGTTATGAGGGTCAGAGCTGAACTGGGTTTGGGGGAAGGCACTGGATATCACAGTCAGGACAAACTGAGGACAGGAGGCCAGTGAAGCTCAGAGATGACTTCAGCAGAGAGGACAGCAAGAGGCTTGGTTGAATCAGGAAACATCTGTACTAACAAAGCAGCATCCAAGATGATGACTGGATAAGGCCAGAGCAAGGTCTTCTACAAGTTAAATGAGAGCTACTGTAACATAAGGTAAAAACTAAGGGAAAGTACTTATCTGTCAGTGCTACAATTACTGTCACATTCCATACCTGCTGGGATTGTCCTGACAGAGCAGGTCACAGGCCTATATTTCACTAATGAGGTTAATCAAGACCCTGGGAAATGGGTACAGACACTGTCTACAGGGTTAGATTATACACACAGGGTCTGCACCAAGCCTCTGCAGTGATGCTTGAAAACTCTCTTGGCAAATGATAAATTATGGACCATTTATTTCTATCTCTTGTTATTAATCTTCAGAAGGACTTAGATTCTTTAGGAAATTTTAGTGAGCAAAATATTGCATTTCTACATCTTCAACAATAGGTTACAGCCCCACACATACCATTTGAGTTTTCCCATTCTTGCTAGCACATTGTCAAATTATGTTAATAATGATAAAATTATCAAGCCATTAAAGAAATAGGAAAACAAATAATCAATGCTGAACCATGTTGGTTGACTGTGTTCCTTTCTTCAACAATAAATTGCTTAAAATGAAGTACATATGCATCTTATTTGTCTTCATTTTAACATTTTTTACTTGTTTCATAAATGCTTACTTTTCTAATGTAGGAAAATAGGAAAAGAGAGGCAGTTTTCAAGATGTTTCCTGTGTTCTGAGTTTTCAATGAAGACTAATGTAACTATAATTTGTTAGACTAGGAGTTTTGTTTTCATCCCTCCATGTACATGGCTGATATCCTTTTCTGTAGTAACCTACACGTCTCAGTATTATGGTCCTTCAGAGGAACAAAACATTGGAAATCCCCTGGGTACCAGTGTGTGGTAGAAATTCTGTATCACTGCCAAAGATTGCAGTCCTATGTAGCAGCCAAAGTACCTATGGGTTCAGTAACTTAGAACTAAAGGCAATAGTTGTGAAACATATTTGTCCTTGTGTTGGAGGAAGTATGTTGGTAGAAAAATATTTCAATCTGTGCATTGGAAAATTTGACTAATTGTCAAGCGAGGATCATAGGTCTTGCATGAGAAAATCCACCCCAAATATAAATGAAAGACATAAAAACATTGTCATGTACACCCAGTAGAGGAGGAGAGCAGAAATGCTCTTGTAGGGGTCTTTAAGCTGACATCTTTTAAGATGTGTACGGAGGGGTGGATATGCAATTTCCCCTGTGTTTTGCTTAACTGGTTAGAGGTAGGACCAGCTCCTGCGCTGTGACTGTGTGATTCTGCTCTGCAAGCAGAGTCCTCAGACTAGACTGTTCCCTCTGAGTACTGGGTTTGCGCCATGCTGAAAAAGTAAACCAACCCAAGACATAAAGTGACATTACTGCAATCTCTCATATCTTCCCTAAGGAACAGGCTGAATGGTCCTGTCCTCAGCTGGCAAACATTTGTGTTGCTGTATGGATGCAGATAATGTCAGTTTAGCTGAACACAGCCTTGTTCTCAAAATGTGGGCTACATCTACACTACTAAATAAAACAAGGTAAAGATCACCTACTAGTACAACACAGTTTGCACCCGCAAAGATAAATTCCCCCTAAAACATGGTGGTTGTAGCCTAGCTTCATTCTGGGGATGTTTACTGGTCTGCAGTGACTAGGTCTTGTCCGGTCAGAGGGAAAACATACCAGGGACTGTCCTGGCAGTGAAATAATATGAACAATTGTGTAATTCTTGAACAGTGACCATTCTCTGCTGGTTGACTGTTATGGACACAGCTCTAGGTGCTGAGTACAGCCTGTATACCTGCATGGGCCAGGTCAGTGGCCTGCAGAGATTTGCTCTGGATACAACAGTGATAATCCACTGTCATACATGGCCCTGCTGCTGAGCCTGGGCACAGCTCTGAGCCCACATGCCTGTGTGACCTGTTTCTGGAGGTATCTGATCAGGTGGTGGGTTGGAAATATGCCTGCTGCCTTACCTGAGAAGGTCCAACTGTCCTGAGGCCTGTGACAGCAAATAGTTCAGTGAAACACCCGTGGAGTGAAACTGATTTTACATTGATCATTCCCCAGCCCATTTTCAATGGCAGGCAAATTCATGATATGCAGAGTTTGTCAGTAGATAAGTTATAAATAGAGAAAAGGACTACATTTGTCAAATTGGTGATTTTCTAGCAGTTCCTCACTCGGCTCCAATTGTCAGCTACATCCCAGCTGTCCTGAGGATTAATTAGTTAATATTTATGGAGCACTGTGAAGATGAAGACTGCTAGAGTGGTGCTAAATGTTTTATTTACATGCTTTATAAACAGCAGCCCAGCATTCCCACATGGGGTTCAGCCCATGCCTGTGTTCACAGATTTCCGCTGCAGGTTGAATCAGGATGGTTTTATCATGGTGTAATGTATTTTTATTGTGGTACTAGAGCAAATGTATCCTTTAAATTATGTGATTAGTTTCAGTACAGCACACTCTCCAGAATAGCTATCATAAAGCGTGAGACTTTGAAAGCATTGCCAAATTTAAATTTAGACTTCAGTCTATGATTTCATGTCAAAAATTTATGCACAGCCTCATTTGTCAAGGCAGCATTATTGATTTTATAATGTGTAATGTTTTTCTTATTGAAAAAGTGTTCCCAGGCCTGAGCTTATTAACACAGTGTTGATTACTCTTTGGTGGCAAGCAAACGGTTTTTCCATTTATTAAAGATGATAAAAAATGGGAAATCATGTTTTTTATATACACATTATGTGAATGAAAATTATGGTTGCTGATTAAATAATATGAGACTTGAAAATTAAAGTATAACACTGTACTTCCCCTTTATAAAGTTGCATAAGTTGCTAGAAAGTCTGACTATGTTTTATACAAATATTAGTATCATTACTTTTCCCTCTTGTTTACTGAAAAAAGAGTTTACATAAATGCATAATATTGCATACGTGTCTTCAGCAATTCCTGCATCATCTGAAGTGATATCTCTCAGCTGGAGACATCATCATCATGCCCATAGTGAGCAGATTCAGACATGCCAGAGGATTACAGGTTTTTGTAAGGAATAAACAGCAAGAGAGCAGAAGAAATCTAAAATTGAAGGTTTGGTTTTTTGGGGGGCAGGAGTCTGTTGTGTTGTATTTGTTTGGGGTTTTTTTTTATGTTTGTTTTCTTTTGTCAAAGACAGGCATGGGATTTAGATACTCAAAGATTTATTTTTTTTTTTTTAAAGCAAGCAGCCTCCTTTCCTTACCAGGACTTCCTGTAGGTCTATAAAGATATGAACTGCATAATGCTGTAATAGCATAACATGACAATATTAAATCAATGAGGTACAGATCAAGCTTCTGTCCTTATTGGAGTCAATGTCTAAACACCTATGTGGTGGGTTGACCTTGGCTGGGTACCAGGTGCCCACCAAGCCACTCTATCACTCCCCCCTCTCATTTTAATGAAAGTAAAGCAAAGGCTGCATGTATGGAAGAGAAGTAAAACAAGATTTATTCTCTATTTCCCATAATCAGGCGATGTCTGACCCCTTTCCCAGGAAGCAGGGCTCCAGTAAACACAGAGGTTGCTTTGGAGGACAAATGGATGCGCCCCTCTCTCCCCTTTCCCTAGCTTTTATTGTTTAGCTGACATTGTATGGTATGGAATATCCCTTTGGTCAGTTTGGGTCAGCTGTCCCAGTCGTGTCCCCTCCCAAGATCTTGTCCACCCCATCCCACTGCAGGGGGAATGTTGAAAACCAGCCCTGGTGCTGTGTGAGCCCTGCCCAGCAGCAGCCACAACACGGGTGTGTGATCAGCACCTTTCCAGCTCTCAGTGCAAAGCACAGCACTGGGAGGGCTGCAATGGGGAAAATTAACTCCATCTCAGTCAGACCCAGTGCAACCTCTGACTTCAGTATGGCCAAGACTTCATTTGTTATTTTTCCATGACACTGCTCAGCAAGTATTCAGTCCTGCATACCTTGAGGTGCGTTCCATTCTCAGTTCCTCAGATACTCAGATGAAGATTCAAATAGAAGTGATGCTCAGTTCATGTTTTTCTGTAAAAGCTGTCTTATTTGCACATTCTGGTTTTCTCTAGGGAAATTGCTGGCAGAAACTCCTCTTATGTAGTGTAAACACATAAATAAGCTTTGCAGCAATTAATATTGGTCAAGTTTCAAAACTATCCCCACATCTCCACTCTTTTGGAATCCATTATCTACTTTTTCATTATGAACACACCGCTCGATTTGGCTTTGTAGACTGCCTTTAAGCTCCTTCTATTATGCCATGTTCATGTTTATATCCCAAGTCTTTCTCCTCCTCCCAGAGGAGTCTGTTGAAATACGTGTTACTTTCAAAACCTGTAGCACCGGGCTGTTATGTTGCAGGCTTGATAATGGCTGAATAGGCAACTTCTTAGAAGTATTTCTCCATGTCCTCTCCTCCTTGATAGCTCAGAGTCTAGGTCTCCTCTGGACAGATGGTGGTAAAGCTGAAATTAGCTGAAATCTTGTACTCTTCCAATGATTATCTTCCTCTCTGGAATGCAAAACAAGGTTAGCTATCTCCCTTGAAGGAAGCTGATATGGGTCTTGGTCAGGCACAGCAGGGAATTCATTGCAATATCTCCTTGTGAGTTTTCAGCCTCCTCTCCTGATTAAATCCACTTGGATTTTTAATTATCTTTCAGATCCTCTTTTCATTTTGCTTGCTCAGAAATACAGAATAAAGCCTACCCCCTGTTTTCCATCCAATTCACTCCCAGTGTTCTGTCACAATTATTGTACTATAATCCTCTCTCTCTGTTTTAATCCTTTTCAACAGTCAGTTTATTTCAGAATTAGGATTCTTATCCTTTGATCTATTAATTTACAGTTTAACCTTATGCACTCTTTCTGCTTTTTATTTGGGGCATTACTGAGGATTGCTTAACTGGGGAGGAGAAGGCAGAGCAGAGCCTTCATATTACACATTAAGGGTCTCTGAAAGGAAGGAATTAGGAGAATCCTCCTAAGGGATGGCTACTGGTAGAAAAATGCAATTTTGGATTTGGATTAGAAATTTAAGCAGAGTAGGGAAGCTAGAAATTAAAGAGCTGGGCAACATGACTCTGATGTTCATTCATTGAAAGAAACATTTTATGGTTAAATTTGCTGAATTGCTTCAAATAAAGTACAGCTGATACATTCTGAAAAGCAAAAATCCCACCTCCTCAACACACACACACCACACCCTGTGAATTGTTTTGATTTTTTCAAAAGTGAATAGTCTGGCTTTTGTATCAAATGGTTGAAAAGGAAATTTTATTTATTTTTTTCCTCCCCCAAAAAAGCTAAGAAACACTTGGGAATGAAGTAAAACTTTAAATTGAACAAAACTTTTCCTTTCAAGTTGAAAAATCTATTCTTTGCAGGAGCCTGTTCAAGTATCAGTGGTAGTGAGCTTAACGGTAATATTGTTTAATAGAAAACAGGGGAATGCACAAAAAGTGAAAGACAGAATGGTTGCCTGAGTGGACAAGACAAAAGAAGTACTACACAGTTAAATTGGTGGACCTAACACAAGTACTGAGTCATTCCAGAATTTTGTAGTTATTTTTCCTCATTTTTGCTTAGGTGCAGCTGTCAGTCTCCTATCTGGGGGAGAAGGGGCAAGGATCAAGGAACTGATTCATGTTTGGATTCTTTGACATATCCACAGCTAAAGGATTTCAGGAGCCCTAGCTGCATACTTCCCATGTAACTGCAAGGAAACAATCCTGTGATTCAATTTTTCTCCTCCAGATGGGAATAATACTTCTCTTGCTCAGAGAGGTGCTGTGAAACAGTAAACTCCTCCGTGGAAATAAGGCATTGGAATGACAGAGATGAAAAAATCTACAGAAAAAAATCTTAGAATTCTTAACCTCACCTGACATTAACAACCTATGCAGGATGTGGGGTCTTCTCACAGCAGTGTACAAGTACACCTCTGAAGAACCAATAATGTTTTTAAAGTGAGTAATAAAGTACAAGAGGAAAAAAAAAAAAACCAAAAAAAAAAAAGACAGTTGCAAAGACTGCATGAAAATGAGAGTAACAGCTTCTTTGGAGACTCTGCAATCTGTCATGTAAATAGAAAAGATACAGACATCTGCAAAGAACTTCTAGTACATATGGGGACACATTTCAGATTGCCTATCCTGCACCCAAAACTTTTCACTGTGTTCCTCTGCATGCTGGTGCATTAGCAGCAAGTGGAGGTGAGAGAAGTTGCAATCACCAATCTCAATTTGTTTGCATAAATCAAATGTACTTTAATGTTTGCCCTTAATGACTTTATATTTGTCCATGTGACACACAGTGCTCTAAAAGTATGTGCCATTCACACTGCTCTACAGGAAGAAACCAGTTTGACAAAACATCAGACTGAGGAAAAAAAATCTGCATCAAAACCAGCTCTTTGCAGTCTGTGACTTTTCCTGAGGGGAAAAATAAAAAAATCATGCATTTGCTTATTCAGATAAAAATGGTGCCATTTCCAAAAACATAAAATACACCAAAAAAATATGAAACAAGTGGATCGGCTTCTTTCAAGTCATGTCTTCATATGACTTAAAATGTCATGGCTTAATCTTAAAAAGCCTTGCCTGTAGTGAATTGTAAATATTTCAAATAATGACAGACAATTCCAGTGTATCTCTTCATTTATCTGATGCTTTTTTTGAAATCACTATGATGTCTGAAAATCCTGATGCTATAAAGAATGCTGATGCTACAAGAGATTTATAAATCCATATGTGAAACTTCCTTGTTAGATGGGAAGCCTTACTGGTCCCTACCCTCTCTGGTGTTATATTCTGCTGTAGTGATTCCAGTGGTCAAGACGCCTTAAGAGTAGCCTCTCTCTATATGTACACAAACTGCACATGGTTTTTCATATTTTTTTGGTCAGAGTTTCTAAAAACAATAAGCAAGCCCCCAGATTATAACTACTTGAAAAGTGCCAACAAAGACAGAGAGCTCTACTAAGCCTTGAAGCTGACTGTGACTCCTGGTTCTGGGCCAAGTGGTCTTCATGAGCATGAGGAAGCATTTTGCTAAGCAGCATTTGCTTTTTCACCTCTGAAAAGAAGGTTGCTGGTGGTCAGCTGGTTTTTTTTGCATATTGTTCTGTGGCAGCTGGAGAACCATTAGTGGTACATACACCCCTGCCTTATAGCATATAAACACTCAAGAAAATGGGAAAAGATGCCCTGTAGTCTAGCACATTATTAATGTGTCTGCTTCTTTAAAAGGTCAACCTATTTTAATGGTCAATTCTGTGCAATAAATGTTTTCTGAAATGAGTGCTGTGATATTCTTCTGATTTTGATTCTCTTATCCCCTCTGTGAAGTAATAGAGGTATAAATATTAAACATCCCATTTCCTTTACAGCTTGGATTGATTTGGGTTGGAATTCTGATGGCCAATGTGATTCATTATCCCAACCCAAAGAAAATCACTCTGTGATAGAATAATAAAGTACAGTAGAACAGATTAGGACATGCCTGATCACTGGTACCAGGCCAGAACCTAAACTGCTACAGTGGTAGGATTCATGTAACTGTTCTGTGCAAGGGAGAAGCTGTGTATTTGTTCCCACAGATCATGCTTTCTGCTTCTTTCTTCAATCCATCTCTGTAACACTTTCCACTTGTAACTTATACTTGGACCCTAGTTTTGCATTTGAACTCCACATTAACAAAATTCCTTAGTGGACATCTTTGTAGGCTCAAAAATCTTTTATGTGGGTTTGATTGTGAACCAGGAGCTAGTACTGAAAAAGAGTACGTTCTACAGTGATTGTAAACCTGAATGTTGACTTTATTATTTCTTTGATAAAGGATATATTTGGTCAAAAAAAAAAGTTAATGTTACATTTTTCAACAAGTACATACACTTTTTGAACTTCTTCATGCTTCTTTGTTGAAAAAAAAAAAAAAAAGGCACTTTCATAGCTTAGCATCGTTGAGTGGAGTTAATTTAACAGTATTTATCCTGCTGGTTACAAGAATCTCAGGATCAGGTTGCATGCCAGGGCAGCAGTGAAATTGTTCTAATGAATATACTCATTCAGCTATGGAATCTATTGTAGAACCAAATGGTAATTGTCAGACTTCTAGATATTGTCAGAGTGTTTGTAAATGTGCTCTTCACTCCTTTATTTCCAGATTTCTGGGCACGAACACCTTTATTCTTTTCCACTGCTTGTATTTGTGTTCCTAAATCTCTATGACCTAGAAACCTTTTCTTACTTTAGGTGAGTACATTTTTTATGCTTCAGTTGCTTGAGACATATTTAAGTGATGTACAGTGATGAAAAGACATTCTTCATACTGTAACTGTTTATACCCAGGGAAAAAAGCAACCTGAAAATGTAAATGATGAGTCATTTCACATAGTACAGTTTATCTGCTAAAAAAATACTTGTCTGACTAAAAGTGGGTAGGGAAGAATTAAAAAAACAATTGCACATACAACATTTTTCACTATTGCTCACTATGTGTGTTTATATGTCAGAGACATGTTTAAAGCAAACAGAACAAAACCCTCAAAGATACTTCAAGGTTTTATTCTGCCTTTCACCAGTGTTGAAGTTTTATTCCTGTGAAAATACATGGATAATCATCTTCCTCTGAAGTAATGGGAAAGATATATATTTAATTATTCACAAGTTGGAGTATTTCTAACATTTAATTACATGTATGTATATGAATCATACAAAAGATGTATAATCTCTCTATTTCTTACACCTATAAACCACACACAAATGCATATACTTAGGTAAATATACATGTAGACATATCTACATATACAAGATAATTTATTTTTCTTGAAATGCTTTTCAGTGTAACACCAGGAAACAAAATACCTTTTTGTATAATAATACGGCTAGAAATAGTACAGATACTATAAGGTTTATGAGCCTTGACACTTATTCAGTCCAGTTATCACTATGGCTGGTGGGTTGTTTGTCTTTCTTCAAGACTTAACTTCCCTGGCTAGCCTGCCAAGAAGAAAACTGCATGTTGATAATATGGGGGAGCCGTGGCCATTTGTTTAGAAATTACATTAAATTCATAACTTTTTTTTCCATGTTATTGCTCAACAGAAAGCTGTTAGAATAACACCTTTAAATCACATGCAAGTAAATAGTAAGATGAAGATGAAAGGTTTAATATTTCAGCACATCTCTATCATTTTTTTACCATTCCTTCCATCTTCACAGTATTTATAAGTATTTAAAGCTAATTAAAATGAGAACTGAACTCAGTGATCTGAGAAAAAGAGTTTCAGTCTCATTCCTTTGTATTTCTCAGTGAATCTCTGCAAGGTCTCTCTTCCCTAGAAATACAGTGGAGGGAAAGAAGGATTTCTCTGGGATTGGTAATATGATGTAGAGTCTTTTCTTTCTGCACTGTCAGTCCAATGCCAGTCTAAGTCTGTGTGACTAAAAGTTGTTATCATCTGATGGCTCTTCAGTGGGCTATTGGAAATGAGTTTCATGGTTCCAGTTTCCAGCAGTGAGACATCCACATCAGAAAAGCCATCATTGCACTTGGCAGTACTAATTGGCATCCTTGTCACCAACCAAGGACTATAATGGGCTGATGGTAGTCCCTTTAGATCAGAGCTTAGGAACATTGCTGTTGAAGCTTTTATTCCTGCTCCCTGTGCAGTAAAAAAATTTTTTTTTTTTTTTTTTTTTGTGGACAGCCAGATACATTTCCAGAGCTGTCAGTCTGGTACTTTTTTCAACAAGTTACTATATTCCAATAAAAAAATGTTTTGTCAAAGAAAGTTAACAGAGATTTTACGATGTTTTGTATTTTAAGTACTGTGTTTTCAATGTTTATAGAGCATATTAGGATTTCCTTTATTATACACTTAAAAGTTTTTGATAATTTTGGGGAACATCATTAAAATCATGTACCATCTTAGGTACCTATGTGGCTTCCAAAGTATCACAGAATTTTATCTGCTTAATGTGTTCTTAGTGCATTCTTTTCAGGCTAGGAGACCTCGTCTTGTCATTTTAAGAAAGTGAAATAAGGGATGTGGACAGATATCCTCTTCCAGATCTAAATGCACTAGTCTGTAGAAATCTCTGTCCTCAGCTGCCCTGCTCCTAGAAGTTACTGATTCCACTACTGCTCTAGCAGAGCAGTTCATATGAATGTCCCCTATGTCGCTCTAGGGAAAATCAGGCTAACTGTTTAAGACCATCCAATTATTCTACTAGAAGTAGCCTTGCAAATTTTGCCTGAAGGCAGTTGGAGAAATTTCATATGAGCTTTCACTAGCATTTACATGAGCTCAGTAAATGCTTGCAGTGTATAATGATGAGGTCCAGATCTCCTCTTCTGACAAAGGTGGGACCAAAAGAGAAAGTTTTTCTAGACTGGAGGCACAAGAAACCTTACTAGGATTTCTAGGGGGGAAAAAAAAAAGAAACTTAGACAAGTGCTAGACTAGTCAAGTGACACTAGCACTTAATTGAGGCATTTTCTACAGAAGCAATAGATAAAGAGGATTAACTCTATTAGAAGAATTTATTGCAGAGTCAGATTAAGGCCCATTTTGGCAGGATACATATTCTTCTTTAAGGATATAAATATTTCTTTAAGGTCAATAACATAATTTACATATTTAATCTCAGGCACTTCCTTACACAACTTGGTGAACTGATTTTTACAGTAACAGCATTGACAAAAATACTATTAAAAGGGTTAAAGGAATAAGAACATTGCTTGAGAGCGTGAGTGGAGGTAAAGAGATAAAGAGCAGGGCAGAAAACAAGAAAATAATGGAGATGGAAGGAAGGAAGGAAGGAAGGAAGGAAGGAAGGAAGGAAGGAAGGAAGGAAGGAAGGAAGGAAGGAAGGAA